>VYZT01025000.1:0-19278 GCA_013400735.1 Pomatostomus ruficeps
CTAGTCTAATAAGGAAAACAGAAAGCTTACTTTATGAGAGGAGACTAGAAGAGGCTGGCTTGTTTGCTTAGCATAATTTTGCAAAGGGTGAGAGGGGGATATGTTTGCCTATAAATATATCTAGGATATAAATCTCAGGCAGGGAGAAGGCTCCTGCTGCAGACAAGCTAAAGCTTAGTTCCTAGTTGCTTTTGCAGGGGTATAAAACTCCTATTGTTTCTCTGGCTTTGAAAGCAAAGCCCCTGGTGTTGCTGTCTGAGGGCGGTGGTGGGACATGAACCACAGTGTTGACAGTGGTGATCAGTCAACAAAGGGCTGACAACTGAAGGGGCCTACAATCCTTTAGTGCAGGTTTCAGGGGAGCGGGGCAGACCAGCCCTTTGGCAGACCAGACTGGTTGTGATGCACAAAGACCTTTCTGTCTCTGACAAATGGAATACACTTGTAGGGTCCTGTCTTGCTGTCTAAACATGGGCAGCTCAAGAATTCTAAAGCAGATGCAGGTCTTTCAAAATGGACCATGGGAAACCCCTTGTGCAGAGATTGTTCTCTTTCCATGCCACTAATTGCCAATAATTTAAGTTACTTGCCCTGTGAGGGTGTCTACACACAGTCACTGAACTGCCTGGACCAAGACTCTGACACCAGGAGCCCCTTTCAATTGAGAGCTGACTTAGAGATCTGTACAGAGCAACTCCCAGAGAAAATCCTTCACAACAAAGAAAATAAAGAGAAAAATCCTCTCTCTGGGAAGACTTTGGACCACTGTAGATCCCATTCCCTGTAGCAAGGATGTTTCCAATTTTCCATGTTGAATTGAAATTTAATTTTAGCCTGAGGGTCATGGGTACTTCAGCACTTTATGGAATGATCTTTTTGCTTTGCAAAAACACCACTGAGTTAGCTGTATTGCTGGAAGAGATATCTTGATCCCAAACCACTAATTGCATCCTGTTTGCATTGAAGAATTTGTTCTGCATTCGTGAATCATCTGTGAGAGCTGATTGTGATTCAGTGCCTCCTACAATCACACCTGGTCAGGCCTTCATTTGCACAATCTCCATGGCTGTGATTCAGCTGAAACAGGATCTCATCTGCTGGATTCTTAGGGTTGCTGTAAATTGGAAGAAATTTATTAGCAGAGTCAAAACCTGTGCCTCCCAGGAGAGAACTTGGAGGCTCAGGAACCCATTACCTCTGTACTTTTCTTGCCTCTTGCAGGAATTGATGTCCAAAGGGCAGGTATGCTGCATATTTTGAAAGTGTTTGCTGCAGGAGAGCAAATGCTCTCTTCTACATTAGCATTTTAGCTTTAAGAATGATTTTTTGAATTTTGTATCTAAACTGTCCTTGGTTAGAGTACCATTGTTTGCATAATGGGGCTGTCTTGAAGCATATATTCTAATTTTCTTTTGTATTCTGAAGTTCAGTTCATCCAATATAGGATTGCATTTAATATGCTCTGATAACCAATGGGCCTTTTTGTCAGTGGGGCCAACAAGATTTGAGCTGAAGTGGAATCTCTCAGGAGTGTGTATAATGCACTTATTTGGTCTTTAGCACCATCCATTTGCTCTGTAGTTCTGTTCCCATTGTGCTTTGTTGCTTGTCAGAGTAGGCATATAACCTGAGCCCTTCAGAGCTGGTGGCAAAGAACCTCTCTTAGGCAAGAATTCTTTCAGTGTCAAGAAAATAATCCTGTGGAATATATGAAGATTGTCACTAGACAATCCATTGTTTTAAATATGTCAACTTTGAGGCCTCTCTGTGAAAGGTTTGGTTGCACAGAACTTTTTCAAGGTTTCTTCAAAAACGCTTTTCAGTGTTTGAAGAAGTTATTCAGCACATCTAGAAATATGGCTCATCCTCAGGAATTGTGACGTTAGCAGTAGGAATGCAGTTGGCAAAATGCAACACTTTGTCTTACAGGGTACCACCTAAGTGGAAATTGTAAGATCTAGTTGCAAACTTTTCATTACTATGAACATCTGGATGACCTTGGGCAACTTCTGTGTCTTGCTTCTGTTTCTATTCCTGTCTTTTATGCTTTCAGTGTCAGCAGAGAGTGCTTTTCTGGAGAGAGTTATCTGTTTTGTGGGCTCTGGTAGCAGGAGAATGCTCATGGTTTGCACCTCTGTATGCTTCTGAAATGGAAGTGAAAATAGAAGCTTTCACAGGACAGGGTAAAATTATCCTTCTCGTATCCAGTTAGTTCTTTTGCAGTGCATTCAAGACAAGCTTCTAGAGCACATATCTGGAAATCTAGAAGAGTCAAAAAGGATTAAAGGGGTAGCCAGTGAACAGGACACAGGGGGGAATAAGACATTTTTTTTAAGAATTAAATCAAGGAGGAGCAGTGGTCTTTTCAGCTTATTTGTTGTGAAAAGCAGATGGAATCCCTTTTTAAGCTTTATGTGCTTTCTGGAAGTATATACCCACTTAAAATCAGGGCTCTATTTGGCCCTCTGTTACACAACAAAAGGTGATGATGGATCTATAAGTGAGTTGTGTGATGTTAATTCCTAGGAAGGAGCTTTTAGTTTGAGAGCTTTTCAGGGCTTCCTAGCTTTCCTGCTGTATTCCCTGGTAGTGATGGGCTTGCCTTGTGGGGGCCTTGGAATGCTTAATGGTTGTCAGGTTCTCCTCCAAAAAAGATCCACGGACAAAAGGCAGTCTGAGTCTTCAGAATGGCTTCAACTTTTTGCAGTTTATATTGGGAGAACATTGAATGAAAATGTGTGACTGACACTAGTGGAATCCCCACAGGCAGTTATTTCTAGTTACAAGCATTTTGACTTTTCCAATCATCCGCTGGAGTATAACCAGTCCCAAAGGCAGGTAGAAGAGCCTTTGGACTCGTTGTCCTCTTTTTCCTTTTGTGTTCAGATACTGTCTGTTGCAACAAGTACACTCAGATGTCTTGGCACATTTTGTACCAATGCTTAGCTGCTTCTGCAGTGGAAGGCTTCATCCTGAGCAGGTGACAGTAAGAGTGGCAGGCAGGCTGTCTGTTTAAACCTTTCTCTTCTAGGTACCTCTGCCCTCTGGGTAGCTCAACAGATGCTTGTTTTCAGGTAGTTTATCTGCAGTAAAGAAATTGTGCCCTTGTTTGGGTTATCCTCATCCTGAAGATCTTGCTAGTGGCGGGGGAAGAACTTGCTTCTGGAATTATTCTCTCTGAATCCCAAGGACAATTTGTCATTATGAAGTGATAGGAACAGGTTTGAAATACAGCTGTAATTGACCCAGACTTATGTTGCTGGGTCAATTCTCTGGTAAGCAGGACAGTATGATGCAAATCAGTGTTGACTTGACCTTACATAACATTTTTGTCTTGGCTAAGTTTGGACAAGTACTCTCAAAATACTTACATGCAATCTCACCACCTTTCTAAAAAACTGGAACAATAATTTAAAAAGTTAAGCTAGTGGATAATTTCAGACATATGATGCTGATTTTCATAAAAAGAATTGTTAATTGCAGAAATAATGTGTTGGTTTTACCCTGTAGACAAACTCAGCAATTTCTTATGGCTTGCTCCTAGCTAATTTAGACTTTTTTCTTCCTATGTTGGATGTATATTTGATATAATATTATTAGACTTGCTTGCAGTAATCCTTAGGGATAGTCATTCTTTCCATTAATCAATAACATTTTCCTACTAAAATGCTATTTTTGAAGGATAGTCATCCCAAATGTGGTATGCCCATTATAAAACCCTGTAACTGTTAATTAAAATGGATTGAGGTTTGCAGCTTCTGTTATGTAGTCATATTTGGAATGATATAAAATGAGAAATTCTGTACAGGAAAGCTTTTTGCTCAGATATTGCAACTGTTGTCTCACCATCTACTTATTTCCAAAGAATGATAATATTACCTGTTTTCCTCTGAAGTTGTAGCTGGCAATAGATATGGTATGTGTCAGAATGCATTAATATTCCAACGACTGCTGTCACGACTGAGAGCAAATGCTGATATAATCAGGGTACAGGATGATGCGCATGCAGACCAGTCCAGTTTAGGCGTGACTGAACTGTTAATCAACATGGCGTGCAAGGGCAGGAGTTATGAAGTCACCAGGTTACCAGCACAGTAATTCTCTCTAGAAGTTCTCTGCTTTATTTGGCAGCCACAAAGAGCAGTGTTTAGCAGTACAGCGTGAGGAATGGTTTGTTGGAGGCTTGGCCTTGAGAGAGGCAGCTGACAGTGCCAGTCTCCAGCAAAAGCACTGGGAGTAACTGGAGTTCTGGAGACTGCACAGACGTGTAGAATTGTTTCACTGTCCTGAGATATGAGAGCTTTGTTCCATGCCAAAGTGGAAATCCTAAACAACTGTTGTTCTAATGGATTGTCCCTTCAGTTTTCAGCTTTTTTGAGAATATTTGGGAGAGTTTGAATGTTTTGACATATTTATTTTTGCTGGTAAGTGGGGTTTGAATCTAGGAGTTTACCGTGAAGCTGCAGAAAAGAAGAAAATAATTTTTTCATGTAACTCTTATCCATCCTTAGCCCTTGGAAACCATCCCCAGGCTTCAGAAGGTCACATGTGGCATAGGCAATTAAGAACAGCTTTGTTAGTGCTTAACACCTCTGTCCTTAGCAGGTGCTAAAGTAAAAGCCTAATTTGTGGAGATTATGCACTTAAATATCAAAGGAACACATTACTAGTCTCAGCTGCTTGTATTTATTTGATGGTGAGCCCTTTTCTTTTCAACCGTGCCTTGCAGTGTGGTGTTTACTGAGTGTTCGATGGTTCAGCCAGTCTTTTCCCCTCCTGCTACACTACAGCTCATGTGTGAGACCTGCATGCAGCTCCCTCTGTTCTGCATTCAGAGCCTTCTCCGAGGTAGTTATTTTACCACTGAGCAAAAAATAAGGATGATGTTTACTGGACGTACAGTATGCCCAGAGTCACCCTTTACAGAACAATGTTATTGGTATGTTTTCAAACAATAAGAGCAGGGCTTATATGACTGGTGCCCTGACTTTGCTACCTGAAGTTTGGGAAGGAAAATGCAGCAAAATGTTGTCACTTCTTCAGATATAACCACTTCAATCAACAGTTTCAAGTCACAGACACTGTTCAAGACAGGTGGACAATGCCTAGCAATATTTTGGTTTGTAAATGGCAACTATTACTGGGCTTTGAGAACCATGGGCACTGGGACCTGTGACGTCTGGAAGCTGTGCTGGAAGGGCTTCAGTCTATGTCTCTTGTTAAGTACCTGCAAGTCAAGTGCAACCTTCCCCTTCTGGCACCCGGGGGCTGTGCATACTTATTTTAGAGCAGAAATACAACTTGCAATGAGCTACATTTTCATTGTCCAGCATACCTCCCTAGACTTTTGGGACAAACTTGTCTCTGCTGCAAAACTTGCATGCTGAGAAGCTTGTCTGGCAATGACTGTGTGGGCATTATAAAAAGTTAAAAAAGGGGTAAATGTTGTGAACTGTGGCTTCAGCTGTCTTTGACTTCTGACTTCAGGATGAAAGGCTGCCTCATGAAACACCACCTCCTGACTTGTTCCAGCATCCATCCTAGCGCATGGTTCCTGCGCCCCGTAGACACAGTATTGAATTTCTTCACAGTGTCCAATGTATTTATCTGCTCAGTGCTCTGCAAGGCGCAGTGTTGCTGCTGTGCCCAGGACTGGGCCAATGCTGCACAGAGGAGCTGTCTCCTCCAAGTGACACCACCAGTGACATAAGGATTTAAATCGGGGCTCCCAGTGGGTTAGTGCTCAAACTGGGCATCTTCTTTTCCACCTTGCTGTGCCCTCAAATCCGGCTTTTATCACACCACAGGCATTTAATTATCTCTCGGTCATTGCTGACCTCAGTAATTATCTGGAAAATTCTGAAAGAAAAAAAAGTATCTTTAAGCCTTTTTATAAAAGTTCTTTCTTTAGTGACTTATCCAAACCTCTGGGGCTTTGCTATGTCTTTGTTAGCCTGGTGTGGGAGAAGGCCAGTTGTGTCTTATTGGGACCATTTTAGCTTACAGACCCTTGTGAACATCCTGCTGTTGGGTTTTGGCATGGGTAAGGTTGCAAATGCATAGTTTTTTGCATGAGAGTGCTATTGTTATGAAGAAAACACGTTATTGGAAGTTTCTGGACTCTTCTTGATTTGATGATAATGGAGAGACATTTAATTTCAGGGTGGTAATAAAACAGTTAATTCCTTTTAGTGTAGCCATTTGTCCCCAAAACACACGTATCTGCTGAGGGATGTTTTTGTCTATAATGAATTCTAAATATTGTACTAGCTTAATATGCTTGATTTCCTGACCAAGTAAGCTCATTGTCTTTTAAACTTCCTGATTGTAACAGTGGGGAAATGTTTATGTATGTATAGATTTTTTTTTTCCTTCTCCTTTCTGAAACAGTTTGCTGTGAGGCAGCTGTGATATAAAGTGGTAGGAAGCTTTTGATTGTGATTACAATATTGCTTTAATCTTGTTCTGAAGATGAATTTAGACATGTAAACTATTCCTTACAGTTTAGCCAAGTTTCACTTAATGTGGTGGGATTTTGACCTCTGGTTGCTGTGGATCCCTGATTTGCTTTATTGAGATTGATTCTGAGGCTCAAAAGGAGAATTGCTGCTGAGACTTCACTGGTGAAAGGGAATGACTGAGTCCCCACAGTAGCATTAATTACTGCCTGGAGCAACTCAAGAGAGGAAAGAAAGAAGATGACATGTCATTGAAATATTCCTGTTCTAGTTCAGTTTCTGTGGAACTAACAGAAGGAAAATACAGTGTTCTTTGCATAACATTTTATTTTTTACTCCTAATTAGGAAAGATCATACTAAAATGACAGTTTATGTTCATATTTACTTTTCATTTTGCTGTTCTTGAATTGTTTTAGATTTATGTTGTGCCTTTTAGGGATTTTTACATGTAAGCACTTGTGTCAAAGGAGGAAAATGTGTTACTGTTGTATGCTGTTGTTTTTATATGAGCTGTGAGATGTGAAATGTTTCTGCCATGCATTACAGACAATTGGAGTAGTTCTCTGTGTTTGGTAGTGGTGATTTGTTCTATTTGTTCTGAGAGGAATTTCATCCTTAATTTCTCTTTTCTTCAGCAGTAGTTGAATATTTGTTTTTAAAGTCGGAAGAAGAGTGTATTTTATACCAAGCAGTCCTGGAGATCCAAGTGGGAGTTCTTGGTGTTTAGCAGAGCAGGGATAAGGTTTTAGAATGAACTTGAAAATGTAAAGCTATGTCAAGATTTGATTTAACAGTGGAGTAGTTCAACATGGAGTTTGTTATAAAGACTTTTCTATTACAAGAGTTCCCTTATTCTCATTACTGTTCCTGCCCAGGTTTGAACATGCTGAACCATATCCTCATGCTGAATGATGTGCAATGCTCACATTTGTTCTGATCTGCTCAAGAGTGATAACAGAGATACATATCTTTGGATGTTGCCTTTATTGATATGTCTGCCTTAATAATGCAGGATTTTCATTATTTTAGTGCCTTTAATATATTCTCTGTCACTCTTATGGCTCAAAACAAGCTTTAAAAATGGTTGTGTTATAAAGAGAATAATAGAGAGTGGAGATCATTTGCTTGTGCAAGAATGTTGCTTGTGCATGTTATTAGATTGATATTTGCACTCGAAGTAATGCAGAGATGTAAGGAGGGTGTTTTGTTCCTGCACAGTTGATTTGTGTGTGCAAAGGCACATGTGTACATATCTGGTGCAGGAACCTGTGACCTGCCTCTGAAGTTTCTGTAGTTTTGAAAAATGTTTGTGTTTGTTTGTTTGTTCCCCCTCCACTCCCTGAGTTGTACAAAGGTTTGGATGGTGGTTTCAATTGCCTTTTAAATTTTCTTTGAGATCTCCTTGGTGGCTTTGGAGATCTTGCACAAAAGGGAAGGAAATGCCAACTAAGCTTTTCATTCAAAGTGAAGTTATTTGGATGAGTGTTTCTTTTATCAAATTGTGTAAATGAAAGGCTCAAAGCAAGAGACTGTGTCTAGAAACAGAAGAAAAGCATCAGCCTGACTGCAGACGAGGGGAAGTAACTAAAATACTTATTTCTCCTGGGTTGGAGAACAACATATGTTAGGAAGGCTTGACTTTTTTGAAGCATGAACTTTCCTGTGACATGCTCTGCTACACGCAGCAACAACCACTCCCTAAAGCAGAACATCAGACGGAACATTCTGTGAGCACAGGGTGGTGGATGCAGGATGGTGTTTGTTTAAAAAGAAGTTGGCTTTTGTCAAAAATCTTGGCAAATATGCCATTATTTTTATTTTCTACACAACCTGTGAGGTATCAGACATGTTCTAATGAGATTCTGAAATACCAAGCTTATAAATATTGATAGGGAAAGTTTGTTCTCATCCATGGAGAGAGATTGCATTTTGCAATTATACAGCTTCACTCATGTGAACTGTATTGCAATTTGTTTTTCTGTCTCCTTCACAGGAGAAACTGTTCAGAGTTACAGTTCAATATCTGTTCTCAATCAACCCTCTTTTGCCACCTGCATTCCCTAGTTGATGAGATATTTAAAATTGCCTGGTGTTCAGAGGATGCCAAACAGGGAGATTTCAAAGGCTTAAGTGCAAAGCTTATGAGAAGGCAGCAGTTTCTTTTCTGCCAGAAGAATGTGAAAAATCATCAGTTTGTCATTTGAAAGAAAATGATGTATTTTTAACCAAACCTGCTAAAAATATTGATGTATTAAAATTTATTTTTTTCTAAGTTTTTTTTAGTTTTTTTACATTTATTTCAGGGATTTATGGATAAATTCTGTGTGATGTCCTCTGGGACATGTCACAGCACATTCCAGATATTACACATTATTATGCAAAGCTGTGCTGTAACCCAGTAGTGTGCTATGGTTCTTATATCAGTTGCAGGGAAACCATACAAGACATATATTTTGTCTGTCTTTGGTTCATCTCAGTAAAATCCACCAGAAATTTCCTGGCCTTATTTAACTTCAGACTTAAAACTAAAATTAAAACAAGCCCCCAAATCTCATAAAACCTAAAGGAAGCAACAGGATAGTTTTCTTTGTTCATTGTCCTCTTGCTGATATTTTATCAGGGGACTTAATTGTGAAGTCTGTGAATATTAAAACTGGACCTCCTTTCATTATGGAGATACCTCTCCTTAAGTCTGACTGGTGCACTGATTTGCAAGTGTCATGTGAGTGCAGACTGCTTTTCATTCTTTCAGCCTTCACTTAGATATATTAGTTTAGATGCAGTAGAGAGAATCTGCTGTGCAAGATGGGTGACAGGTACATAGTCCCTTGTAAAATAAGGCCTGTATGTAATCTTATGCTGCATGTCCAGTATCGTGAAGCTGAAGACAAAGCTTTTGAATCTGGTTTGAAATAAAAGATATATCAAGCAAGTGCTTCCTGGGAAAAATGACTCCTCTCTGCTGCTTACATATAACCCTAGGCAGAGAAACTGAGCTTTGCAGCACCTGTTGCAAGCCACGGGCAGTAAAACTGCCATAGCAAAGTGGGTTGTAATACACCTCACATCTGGAGGGATGTTTGTAAGGGCATGGAGGGTTGTGCAAGCTGGCTGCTGCTTGTCTGTCTGTAGTGCTGTCTGTCCCTGGGTTTTGATTGTGCAGAGCTATTGGGCAGCAGGGTCTGTGTGCTCCAGCATCAGACCCAGAGCACTGTTCAGGACCCTGCTGCTCTTGCTCTTGCTTGACTTGCTCTTTTTCCTCTCTGCTGCATGGAAACCTTATTGCTGTTCAGCTGGGGACCTTTTTCAAGGGCCCTTGCTGTGGTATAATAGGTCAAAACCATCATGGGGACTGGCTACCATGTAAAGATAAAATAGAAATATAAGAATCCAGTGGTGCTTCATTTCCTGCACCAGCCACAGGCTGCTTGCCTGCTATCCCACTGTTGCTTATATTTTTGAATCGGCTGACTATAATTTTCTATGATTCTGACTTTGTTCTCTAAGTAGAAAACAGGAACAGGTCACACAGTGAATAGATCAAAGCTTCTTTAATAGTACACTTTCTGTCAAATGTACATACCCATAGCAGAGCTGTATTCAAACTGAATGCTGTTAAGCTTTTATTGGTACCCAGTGAGAGCATGTAAATACATAAGATATTGGAGTAAAATTGCATCTTGAAGTTCTTGCCCTCATAATTATGCAGGCATTGATTTTCAGTATATATTGCAGTTCCTTCATGCAGAACCATAATGTATTTACTTACTATCTTGTAGAAGGGATTATGAAATTACTTGCTTCTGGGAGCATGAACCTGTGTCAGAAATGAGACAAAAATCAAACACAAGCAAAAACCCAGATCTTTCTAAGTGCCTGAAGCTATACTGTCCTAGGCTGTGATTTGGCAAAAGAATCAGGGACATCCCAGTTAAGCACCTGTACTTGAGCCACTGCAGAAATCCATACCCTGCTGCAGAAGGGGATGGCCTTTAGGTACAACTTTTTCCTTCAATGAGACCATTGAGACTGACACTCTCTGCTGTCAATCTACCTGCAGACTTTTCTCTCGATGAAGTGTGCAGCTTCATGTGATGGCCAGAGTGAATATCACAGTCAAGCTGCAGAGAGAAAAATCCTTGTGGAAGGAATGAGACAGGAAGATGAGACTCACCTCTCTAACTTAGCAGAGCATGTCTGCTCTGTCACTGAAATATGAGGCATAGTTAAAGCAACATGAACTTAGAAATTGTTTTTATGACGTGCAAACTGTTCTGATAAATGTACTGTGAGGAAGAAGCCTGCAGTGGATGGGAGCTCCTCCAGGCTTTCTGCCAACACAAAATCGTGTGTGGTGGGTATCATGCTGTAGCTGCACTAACAAATTCTAACAAGTGGGTGAACAAATGTTTATTGGCAAGAACTTAGAGGACTTGGTCTCAGCAATGCATGAATATGATTGTATATGTTTTGGCCTTCTTGGACCTCTGCCGCATCAAGCGGACATTCCCTGGGTATTATCCTGGACTTTAGCATATCCATTTGGGATTAACCTTCCCCTGGAACACCACTGTGCAGGGCAACCCAGGATAACAGAACAGCCATATGGCAAGAGGCTTTGTCCACTTGTGCTTGATTAAACTGGCACAGTAGGTGTTAAAAACCAGGTACTTTATCTTTTGTATATAATGAAATGACTCTTCTGTGCAATTAAATGCAAATACAGCATTCTTCTTTCTTTTTGTCCTTTGTGTTGGCAGTTACAACCATTCATGTCTCTGTCCCTTTTTCATCCTCTTATCCTCAATACATCTGCTTTCCACTGATGGCTGGATGATCTCTTCAAGGGTGTGTTCCCTGCTTTAAAATATCCTTCCTGGCAGCTGGTGTTCTTCATGCATATGACTTCAGAATCCAGGCCCAAGAATTTTAAGAAGCCTTCACTGAATGAAAATGCTGTGAAGTGTAATTAGCTTGAATTTAGAATAAACTTAAACCCTCTTGAAGTAAATGTGTGTAAAACTTTGATGTTTTGGTGGAGAAAATACCATGACGATCAGTCATGGATGTAAAACTCATCAGTGTTTCAGTGCTGTGGTTGTGGCGGTATAGATAATTCCAAATGTGAAGCTCTGCCCAGTGCAAAGCAGCAGCAATGTGAAGCTGTCTGTGCTTTATAACTCACTTAATTCAAGGAGAACTTTCCCAACCACAGGCTGCGATAAGACTCTAGGCTTTAGATGTTCCCCTAATGCACTGCAGCATGTATGGAGAAGTTAAATGCTTTAGAATGTGTGAAATGTTAGTAGAATATCTGCAGTGAGTGTTCTCTGCTGATATTAAGGGGAAATGACTAGGGCAGAATATGTACTAAACTGCATTTTGTGCCTCATCAGCTAAGGCTGCAAACAGATTTCTCATTGAAAGGTGGTGTTCTGGTGTGCCTCAAGGACATGTGCAGATGTGTTCCCTCGGTGCTTACCTGTGAAGGTTTTTCGCAAGCTGATGCATTAGCTGCCTTGCATTTGTTCAAGGACAATTCATGTATAGAAAGAGGGGAATTTGAACAAACCTGGGCAGTCCCTTTATTATAATTCTAATTTAGAAGTATGACATTTTTCATAATTAGGGAAAAAAGCATGAGCAGCTGAATGATTTCTTGTTATTAAAGAACAACTGAATGTTCCTGGCAGGTATGTGAATATGAACATGAATTATGCTTTTGGATTGTTAGTAATAAGGTAGTAAATATCTCCTACATTAACAAGAAATATTTCCCTGGAATTGTTTGCTTGCTTGCAGTGTAGTGGCTGTGTTCTAGGACAACAAAAATTAATACTGGATATCACTGTTTTCTTTCCATAGTTTTGTACCAATTGAAGCTCATAAATTCATAAATTCTGATGGATTTTAGTGAAATACAAGTGCAATAGGGAGATTATCTGTTTATTTTTGTTAGTGTTATTAACTTTGCGGCTCATGAAGACAAACACTGAGTAATGGAAAATCAATGTAACAGTAACTCCTACTAAAATTGGGCAGCAAAGTTGTTTGACAGTAGAAAAGAGGGAAAAATATTAGTACATGTTTAGAATGATTCCTTAAGAAGTGGCATCCCTAGTGAGGTCTTTCCTACCTTTTTCTTTGCGGAGGTAAAGCTGTTGTTTTGAATTTCAAGATTAAACTGTTAGTCTTTGGATTAAATAGCAAAAAAAATTAAAAATCCTGAGATTTCCTAATTAGTGAGCAGACCACACTTCCAAACTCTTTCCTGATAGAGCCTCCTGACATCAGGTCAGTGCTGGTTCCAAGATCAGTTTAAATACTCTTGAATACATCAAATTCAGAGTAGTGGAGCTGCAGTGTGCTGGAAGGGAGCTGAGCTCCTGCCACCCATGGTGCTGGATCTGTGAGGTGAGGGAGGGTGTGCACAGATGCACTTTAATCCTGTTTATCAAGCAAATGGATCATACAGTTGAGAAGAAAATGTTACCGTCATACTGGCAGCTGCGGCAAACTATGCAATGCTTAGGAGTGGGTGACCCTGAAAAATATATATTTGTCATGTTGAAGCAGTGAGACTGTAATCTGATAGATACTTTATGGCACTTAATTTTCACTCCTACTTTCTGATTATTGGTACTGAGGTTTTGATGAGATGTGCTTTAAGTAGTTTAATACATGCCAAGTAACTGGTTAAACACAATAAAAATACATGATAACAAATCATCACTTTGTACTTAGGTAGGAAGAAGAAAGGTGTAAGGTACAGACAGCTTCCTATTGCTGCTGTTTGATTTGAATGGTGACTGGGATGCTGTCTAGGACTGGCATGGACACATTTCACCCTGGCAAGCTACTGTGTGTGAAGGCAGAGGAGGAAAACCTCCTCTATGTGTGTGTGGCTCTGCAGTGGGTCCCTCAGCGTGCCCATCTGGCACAGCCCTGGCCATGGCTCCTGGCATGCAGGCTTCCTGCAGCACTCTTACGATCCTAGAGTCTCATTGCAGTGCTCTCAGCAAAAGTATTCCCCTGTGTGTATCACTGCCTTACATCAGCAACTACTCCTTGCTTTGGTTTACCCTTTAACATGAAAGTTTTCTGTTGCTTTTTCTTCCGGAAGGAGCAAACAATTTTCCTATTGCAAAAAATCATGTCCTTTGTTTCTATGGAGCTGTGTCCCATGCAGCTGGGAGCTGACAATCCCTGCTGCCTTCTGGCATGTGATATAAATAGATTCTGAAAAGGTGAGGCAGGTTCAGCATCTGGAGATAAGGACAGCAAAGGGAACTCAGCCAGGATGAAATTATGATGTTGTATGGCTGAGAATTTCTTGCTGAAGCAGATATTGGCTGTGAAATGGTGGGAGTTGACAAGTATTGCATGACATCTCTTATAGGAGAGATTTTCTAGAGATCTGTGGACAGATTTGACTTTGCTTTTTTACCACTTGTTTAAGTAAAAAATATTTGAAATCGGAGAATGGTTATTCCCTTTCTGAGAATTTTCTCCCTTGAATGCTCTTGATGAACTGTTATATTAATTTCACTGGAAAGCGAAGCAAATAATTGTTTTTGGGGAGGTTTGCAGGTTTAATGCTGTTTTCTGGTGCTTGCCCTGTGAAATCTCAAATTAACATTTAGGTTTATATTAACATGTGACAACTCTGTCTCAATTACATGGCACTGAATATAGTGTCTGTGAACAGAATGGAAGGATAAAAGAGAAGGTGCACCTGGTCACTGCAGAAGACAAGCAATATAAGCAAACATGTATGTGCTGCCTTTCATTTCAGACTCCTTGTGGGGCATAGGTACTTCCACGGATCCTATTTTCCATTGAGCACAGCAGTCTGACTGTGGCCGAAAGAGGGTGTCTATGGAAAGAATACATGGAACAAAGTAAATATACTCCAGTCTTCTGCCTATTATGAATACTCTCAGCAGTTCAACAATTTAAGACTTTTCGACCCTGTGGGAATGCAGAAATTTCTTAATATATTTCAAGAAATCTGACAGATTGAGTCATGCTTTAGTTCTCTGTAAAGTGGTTATGCTAGGGGGTGAATCTCCTAGCTAGAAAATGGGCTGAGAGAAGGGATATTAGAAGTTGCAACATTCTCTGTCAGAGCTGGGGGAAGCAAACTAGTGTTTTAGTAGATGAGGATGACAAACAATAGCTGAGATTTTCAAGAAATTAAAAAAACTTTAAAACATCTGTTAAGAGACTGGGTGGCTCAGAGACTGATGTGCCTTTTGCCTGTTCAGATTTAGTGTAGACCTGCAAGAATGCCGTTTTCTCCACTTATGACTGTCATAGGGCTGATAATGCTACTGGACTCAATGTCATGTATAGTTGTGCTGAGTATTCATTTGTTTTGTGTATGAATGAATTTTCTACTTTGTTAGAATGATGGATTATACTCACATACACCAGTACAGATGGGACTGGTGTTGGCTATGGTTTCCTCTCATTAGCTCAGTGAGGAAATTCCCTTTGATTTCTGTGGAAAAATTCTTATGCCAGTGCTGGAGTACCTCTGAATGCTGACTTTGGCCTGTGGCCACTAGCAGGGCAAAGGTAGGTTTTTGTTCCAAGGCAGCAACATGTTAAGCATTTGCGCTGTTTGTTTGTAGATGAAATGTGAGTGCAAAGATACAAACCCTCAATCCTTGTTAATGTAATTTTTCCACCCATGACACTGGAATTTGGCGCATTTCCATCCTCCGCAAATGCTACTTCAAGCACATGGCATTGCACAGTCTGTGATGTTAGTTGTGTGCAAAGTGTTAGTGACAGAAAGTTCTGTTTTTCTAATTCATTAACAAACTTCAATGCTTCAAATAATGCTATCCAGAAACTCTCTGTTCTGTCTTGAAAAGAACACTGTCTAAAAAGAGTGGAGAAACTGAATTGCTTGGGAATTTGCTAATGACAACAGTGTGTGATCTTTAACCAACTTTTGCTCTGTGTAGCTCCTCTGTACTAATCCTGTACAGCTAAATGAGACAAGATGTCTAACAGAAACTCCCCAAAACCCAGGAATATTGTGATATGTAGTTCTTGGCTTAAGGTCTTGATTTTATTCTTTAATTGGTTAGGAATGGACTGTGAACTTCTGTACATCATAATCCAGAGCTACCCAAATCTAGAAGTGTAGATTTGAGTTCCCTTCCCTGTTAGCACCATGAAGTTAGAGTAATTGAATATTTTGCTTGATGGATTTTGTCATAGGTGGATGTGGTTAGACACTCTCCTCTGGCTGGAATCTCAGATGCTTGGAGAGTTGAGATGGAAGCTGTTTAATTGGCTTTTGCTGCAAATCCCAAGGCTTTTGTTCCTGACATCCACTGAGATTCTAAGTGTCTTTACTGGATGATGGATGTTGTGTTTGAGGTCTCACAGCTGAGACCAAGGCTGGACAATTTCTTCTCTAATTTAAATCTTCTCCAGATCTTGTCGATCTGAGGAGTACTGTTTGAGACTTTGCTCAGTCAAATTTTCTTGTACTACAAACTGTCTGAAAAAAACCAGCGTAGAGAAGGACAGAAAAGTGTCAGGTCTTTCTCCCTTCTCCTCTTCCCATTCTGCTTTAGTAAGAGAGGGCCATGACCCAACACTATCTGGGTCTATCTAGACAGTTGTCTAGAAGAATGTTAATTATTTTTCCTGTAGTCCATCCTACTTTCAGCCAAGGATATATTTTCTTTTTGAGGTGGTGGTGTCAGGTTGTCATGTGATTAAAAATGAAATTATTTCTCTTTCAAACTTAGTTGTATTATCTCAAGTAGGTTTTTTTATTTCTTTGGATTTTAGTGACCAAATTGCCTTCATCACACTCTGCACCTGCAACTGAGAAGCATGTGTATTGCAGGGTGTGCTACAGTCACTACCCTGATTAACATAAATAGAAGAAGTGAGGTAAAGTTAAAATACTCTTTTGGGACATATGGCAGGGAATTTAACAACATATTGATTTGAGAGGTGGTAGAAGGCTTTCCAGTATTTTATTTGTGTCCTATTTGTAGTCCATGGTTATTCCTCTTGGTTTAGGAAGGGGGATTTAATAATTTCTCTTTAGTTTGCTAATTAGTAGATCTGAAAAGTTTAGCCAAATTATATTAATTTTGAAGCCTTCTGAGACAGAACTGGGGAGGGGTTAGTACATATTTGTATGATTTCAAATATGTATAAATTCTTATACCAACTCTCAGGATAAAATTGGTTGAGACAAATTATACATCCATAAGACATTTTGCCATACCATTTTTCAGTAAAAAGACAAAAGTTAGACAAAAATCAAACTTAGAAATATGTAGAATGCTTTAACTGATATTTGATCTCCAAGTAAGTAATTTGCAATGAAAACACAAACAAATTACAAACATTAACAAACTGACAATGCAAGCAATTATGGGGACATTTTAAATTTCACTGCTTTTCATGCAGTTCCATTTCATGTTTTGGTAGGTTCCTATAAAAAGAAAGTGAATTTGTGCTTGCAGTTTCATCGCTCCCAAACTGTTTTCCTTATCTTCAATGCAGGAATATTCGACATTCCTAGAAAAAAAGAAAAGAAACAGACTTCCCTGGCAAAACATATTGGAGTGAAGCAAGTTGCTAATTGTATTAACTAATTTAGGTGAAGTTGTAGCTTTTATTCTATGAAGTGTTTGTTGGACCACTTTTGTTGTTTCCCCACAGGTTTTCAGTGGGGTTTCCTCCCACTGATTGTTCAGCGGGGTGAGTGAGACTGCTTTTAAAAAATTTTGCAAGAGTTGCAGTATGTGAATTAGGCATTTGAGTTTCCCTGTTTTCAGGGTTTTAGTAGGCTTCTGTTTTTCACCTTGGAGCAGTCACCTTTATCAGTTTGCTCCTTTTATTCTAGTGATTTTCCTTTGGGACATGATTGAATTCGGCAGCGAGCAATGCCACTGCCTAAAGCCTTTTTTAATAACCAATCATCTTTTTAGTAACCAATCATCCTTTTAATAACCAATTGCTCCCTATCCTAATTTTTCTTTCATCAAGTCCACACCAGGGGTAGGGAGGTGACTAACAAATTAACTAAAGAAGGACAACAAAATATTTTCCCCTAAATTTTTCCTTTAACCCCCACAGAGGAAGTTGTATTATAAATATCTAGGCCTGTACAGGGACAACACACTATCACCACAAGGCAGCAGCTGTGGAACTGGCCTCAGAGACTGGAACCTGCCAATTTTGGCTTTTCACGACAAAACACACAAAAAATACAGGGGTGTGGGTTCCTTCCAAACAGGAGCCTTTTGGCTCTCTACAAACACCACGTAACAGGAGTTTTCAGGCTCTGCACTACTGGGACATGGGTCCCCTTCAAAAAGGGATTTTTAGGCTCTGCACAAACACCACATAACAGGAGCTTTTGGCTCCACACTATAGGGGTGTGGGTCCCCTCCAAATTAGGAGCCTTTCAGCTCTGCACGAAACCCCACGTAGACAAAAGAATTAAACTCCAAAAACTATTTACCATAATTTCCACCATTCCTTCAGAGAAAGATGGCCCAAGTGTTAAGAATTCTTACAGAAGGAATCTTAATAATCATCACAGCCCTTAAAAGAAGTAGTGTCTAGATTTCTAAGATTCACTACGGAAGGAAGCATATGAAATAATTTTGTGAAAGGAGACAATACTATTGTGAAAGGCACTTTGGTCAGAGAATATTAAATCATGTCTGTGACGCCAATTAAATATCATGATCTGAATTAAAGGTTGTGATCCGGTTATTAAAGTTCTTAGAAATGCCTCTGCCCGAATTAAGGTGCAAACGAGACCATATGCCAGTGACAAAAGTATAAGTTTTATTTGACAGTAAATATGAGAGAGAGAGAAAAGAGAGACAAAAGAAGAGGAAAAAATAGAAAATAGGTTGGGGGACAGAAGGAGGGTGACACAGACAGAATAAGGAAAATATCACTCTGTGTGTCCCAGTGATGTTCCATTGATCCTGTCCAGGTGCTCTTCTTGGTGGTGAAGATCTCCCAAAAAGCACAGAATCCCATGGGTAAATGTAGCTCAGGCCAGGTAGGAAAACCCAGACACCTCCCACCGGGGTGGGGGTGGAATTTGCCATTGTCTCTGGCAACAGACTCTGGCTCTATTGCATCACGTACAGTCCTGTGGTGCAAGGCTTCGGGGGAGCGCTTTGGGGCGTCTCTGGTGGATTATGACACCCCCTCAGCTGCCTCCCACGTGAATGTTCCATGGATGTTGTCTGTGGGGTTGGGGGTTCCACAGCTGGGCCAGTTTGTGTAAGGGAGGATGGNGTGAATGTTCCATGGATGTTGTCTGTGGGGTTGGGGGTTCCACAGCTGGGCCAGTTTGTGTAAGGGAGGATGGGTGTTCAGTGCCTCTGACCAGATGTTACGCCGAAACCTCCTCAGCCCCTTGTTTCGCAGTGAGTAAACCTGGCTTCTGCGAGCTGTGCTCTCTGCCCATCCCAAACTCAGCTGGGGATGATTCTCAGCTTCGTTTGGATGCGTTTCTCTTTTTCAGTTTTGTTTGTTTCTCTCTAGACCTGAGGTGATTGAATAGTGGACTTTCCCTTTATCTAATCTCAGTAGTTTGACTTACAGTCCAAAGTTCCAGTCAGGCATCTTCAGGGAGGCTTCTTTGGTTGTACTTTCTTTTGTTATGATGAGCAAAATTTTATAACCGTGTTTAAGGCATGAACCATTTCAGTCCCTGACACAGGTGAACCTAAACGTTCAGGTGGGTATTCTTGAAGGGACAGCTGTCTCATTTAGGTGGTAGGTTGACTGGTTCTTTACATGCTTATA
>VYZT01025001.1:0-86733 GCA_013400735.1 Pomatostomus ruficeps
GCTTGCCTGGTATTTGTTACATGCTCCATGAAATGGCTTTGATTACTTTTCTTTACAAAGCTAAGCTTTTCCTGATATTTAAATATTCACTTCCTTATTTGTGCTGAGTAATTCTAACCCTAAGTAATTCATCTTCCTCAAGGCATGATACACTCACCTTCATGCCATCACTTGTGATGCTGCATCATGCCACATACTTTAGTTAGCTCTCCCCATCTACCTACATGTAATCATCCCCTCTCAGATTATTGTTGTACTTTGGATTCTTTTCAGTTTATCCCAAGAACCAGCTCCAAGCAATACATTTCAGCTTTCACATAAAACTTTAAATGATTCTTGTCTCTAATGATTCAGAATTCCTTAATGAACTTGGGGGCAGAACTCAAGAAAATGTGAAAAAGCATTAGTTCTTGTATCTTGGATCTGGATGCACATGATGTTGCTTAGAGTGAGTCTTTGTTTTGGGAGTGTAAGAAATCTGACCTTTTAGGGTGAGAGGCACATACACTTCCAGCTGATATGAAGCTCTGGTAATAAGGTCCTCTGTTTCCAGAGAGGGAGGAATTAATTGAAAACTTCATACTTAGATAATGATTTGGTTCTAAAAAGCCTTTTATAATTTCTCCTTCGTTTTAGCCACTGGGTATAGTCCAAGTTCTGATTGTATAAAATTAGAAGTCTGGCTTTTGTGGAGGTGGACCTAGACAGCTGAGGTTTCTGTTTCCTTCAGGGCTATGGTCTGCCTTTTATTACTGGCTGTAGCTGCTCTCAGAGACTAGGTGTTGGTTTAGATGAATGCCTGAGTCTCAGCCAGTTCTGCCTGGGTGAGACTTTTCACACAGGATACTTCAGGGACTGATTAGTTAATTCTCTTTGGATTTTGCTTAATTGTCTTTGTGTGATTTGACCTTCTTCCTGACAGTTTTCTTCCCTTTCCCTCTGTATTTCTTCATGCAGCAATCTTGCTTTTGTCCAGCCTTTTTTTGGAACTGAGTAATGTGCTCAGAGTAGGAAGGGTTGATGAGGCTGCAGGAATGGAAATGTCCCTGCTATCCTCTATAAGTGTTAGAGCAGTGCTGCAGAGCCTCCATGGTGCAGCATTCTCTGCCAGGTATGCTGCAGTACCGGTGCCTCTGCATTCAGTCCGTCTGCACTGAAGTGAGTAAGTGATCACAGAGAATGGCTGGGTAGGACAGAAACCAAAGGTTTGGTAGACTGATGGTGAAGAGATACCATCCTGTGGTATCTGTACATGTTTACATAAATTTGGTGTGTTGACATTGTCTGGCCTGATAACCACCCCAGGGGTCAGAGAGAGGAGCAGCTTGTTTGCTGGGGCTGGGAACTATAAACAGAGGAGGAAAACTCCCAGGAGCTTTCTATGACTTGAGTAAGTGTGTCTGAGCAGTGGCCTGTACTACTGAACTTCTGCCTCTGCCACGATCCCCTTTCTGCCCTTCATCCTTTCACTGTGTCCCCTTCAAAAATGCCTGACGGCTGGCACATTGTGCTCTCTGTGCCTTGGCTGGTCACTGCCATAAAATTGTTTGCAAACAAACCCAGTTGCCCTGTGATGACAGGATGCTTTTTCAGTGCTGCTAGCATTGCCCCAACAGTTGTGATTGAAACAAAAGTGGGCTTTATGGAACCCCTGTGAGAAAAATCATCTGGGAGAAGGTCATTAAAGGTGTTAAAGCCAGTTTCAGCTGTTGCTTCCTTCACTTGAACCTCTAGTGTCCCTCAAACCAGTGCTTTAAAAAGGGATACCATTGTTAAAGTTCTAAATCTTTCAACTTCATTTCCTTTAGGGGCTTTTGGTATTGATTCCTGCTGTTAATAGGCACATAATTAGAGTAAAATTGCAATATGGGCATTTCCAGAAGCTGCTCTCTAGGTGACAGGATAATAGCTCAGAGAAGAGACATAGATTGTCACACTCTTGTCTGCCTTTCTGCTGTGCCTCATGGATACACACTGGGTTTTTATCCTGTCAATTTATTTTGCTATAGAATTAAGGCTGCAAAATGTGTTCCAGCACCTGGAATTGCCCTTCCCAAAATACTGGGTAGCCTTAGGAGGCTGTATAGGAAAAGTAGACTCCAGTTTTGGATGCAAAATGCTTACAGCAAAATAACCTTCTAACTGTATTACTTCAGTTCCTTGAATGAGAAAAAAGGGGGAAAGTTTCAAGTTTGATCTGTGTAAGATACTTTCTTGCTAATTGCTTTTCCTGACTGGGAACCTGAGCGACTGACAGTGTCTTTGTCATTCTAGAGCTGGGTTTTCAGCAGCTGTTGTCCAGCTATCAGTCGCTGACACAGCACTGGGCAGACGATGTGATGCTTTTGCCCTTGGGAGATAAAGCTGTGGATGGTGGGACAGCACAGTTTGCGTTTGCTCAGGGTGGGATAAAACGATGAATATTGCTCGTTCTCGCTGTGAGATGTCTCTGACTATCAGGGCACCCACTCTGAGACTTTTTTTGTGACCCTGCACAGAAAAACAGGGATCTGTCCTGCTCTGCCACCTGCAACTAAGTCTTGGATCATGCCCTTGTTATAAGCAGTAGAGAGGCTTTAACTCCTACTAGACAGATGATGTAATGTGGAAAGTTCATAATTATCTCCTATCTGCAGTTAAAGTCTGAGTTAGGGTCAAAGAAGTCCAAGGACTATCTATTGCAGAAGTTTTACAAAAACTTATTCTGAAGCTCAAGAAATTAATAAGCCTGAAGTGTTACATAATTCTCATGGAAAGCAAGCAACAATAAAAACCTGGGTGTCTAGTCTTTATGCATTTTAGAAATGCAGCCGGAACTGGTGTCTCTTAATTGCGGCTTGTTTTCCAGGTCATCAATTTGACTTCTTGAGTATGTAATTCTCCCAGATGGCTTGGCTTTGTGGATGTCTGACATGATCTACATGTCTTCAAGTGTTGTTTTTTTTTGTCTTCAGGCTTGGCACTTTGGAAGGAATGCTGTCTGGAGTCTGAGTTGTATAACATTAAAGTTTGAATTATGTCCAAATTTCAACTGTGTTATCAAGAAATGTCAAGTTTGCTCAGTGATAGCTACATCCAGATTTCCTGAAGTGTAATGGCGGAAGTAGGCAGATCTTTCTGTGGAAACTTCTGGAGAAATAGTGAATCCTTAACAGGCACAGACTGCTTAAATATCTGTTTTTATAGTGGACAATATCAGATCTTCCAGGTACTGCAGGCACTAACTATAAGTTTCACACAGGAGTGCAATATGGACTTTAACCAGTGCCTGTGAAGTCGTCTGGAATATTGTCACTCTTCTATGGCTGAGGTCTTAAGCTACTAATCACTTTTTTTTGTACTTTGCATTTTATTGGGGATTTTTTATATATCTGTCTTTCCCAGCAAGGTCAGTTTTTACTGTTAATGGCACTGTGCCTCTAAAATGAGGTGTTGGAAGTACGAGCTGTATTTTTTCCTGCCTGTGCACCACCAGTATAAACAGACTTAGTAAAATCTTCTTCAAAGTTGTGTTAATGCTGGCACCAGTAAGACCTTAAGAGGTTCAGCTTTACCTTTCCAAATCAGGTGAAGTCTGAATGCTCAGTTCCAAAAATTGCAATATTCCTATGACAATTTATGGGAAGAAAATAACACTGAATAAACCCAAGATTTGTGTTCTTGGAAGTGCCTGAGTATCTTTTTGCCACTTTGCATTTTGTTTTGTTTTGTTTTTCTTCCATTCTTCACTTGTCTGCAAAAGTGAAGCTCCTGTAATTAAAGATTGTATCCCTATGCCATGCCCATGATTTGTCAACCACATGCTATTTTTAGCTGGTTTTTTAGGATAACCTTCCCATGGCTGCTGACTCAGTCTCAGTGAGTACCAGGTGGTTAGTGCATCTTCTGACAGAACCTTGCTGTGAGTCTTTTTTTTTTTTTTTGTAATTGTTTTCCTTTTACAACAATGTGTGTTTATTAATGTAGCAATTCTGTTCTGAAAATATATGTTGTCCTAGGTAAAATTGTCTATCACAGTCTTTTTAATGCATACCTAATTAAAGAAGAGTTGGCTTCTGCAAAGGAATACAGATAATTGGTCTGTTCCCCACAAAAAAACCCCAAGACCCAGAACCAAGAAAACCAACCAAATAAAGGTCTCAACAAAATATATTGGCTCATAACATATTTTAACCAGCCTCCAAAGTGATGGAGGCAGAGTGATTTATGTGTTGGCTAATTGATTGCACAGCCTGTGATTGATGGGATGCAGTTTGGTTGAGCATCAGCTGCAGTTGTAAGCTGTAGGACCATGGCTGAAGTGATTCATGCGCAGCAGCAGGAACTCCAGACTGAATTAGAGGCTTGTATTGACTGTGGCGCTGTGCATTATTTAAAGAATTGGTTCTGTGCCATTGAGTGTCTGAAGCAATTAACTGCTTCTCTCTGCTGAACAATCACTTCCTTTTTTTGTGAGTTCCCACATATCAGTAGTGACTTTTAGGATAGTTTCTTTATTTTGGAGGCAAGACAAATAAAAACCAGTCTTGCTGATCTTTTTTTAAGTTCTCATTCTTGTGATTTTTTTCCCCCTTCATATAAAGTAAAGAAGTGTTGAGAACACGTTAGATTCTTGATGGTTTTATATTCTTCTAGGAAATAATGGAAGAGATTTGGAAGGGTATGAAATAATATTTATGTTTAATTTGTTTTCCAGCCAGCACCCAAGGTTCAGCAATCTATAAACCAGGTTGGACTGAATGCAGTGGTATTGCTTTTTTAAAAAAACAAAAACCAAAAAAACCCCAGCAAGCGAGACCATAGTTCTGCTGTTAGCCTGAGGCTTTAGGCCTTTCTAACCTTAAACTGAGTTGTGCTTGGTTTCAGCAGTAGTGTAAGGAGCCAGTTTCTAGCTGGAAAGGAGCTGTCATTCCTCCAGTGTGGTATCAGTCCGAGTCCAGCCTGGGCTCCTGCAGCACGGTGCTGGTTGGCAGAGCCCCAGCGCAGGGGACAGCAGAAGTGAGGACCCTCTGCCAAAATATCTAAGAACCATGTGGCCCACATGGGCTTGTCCAAGTGTTCTTTCCAGAGATGATTTGCTGCACAGTGTGGGAGTTTCAGAGTCTCCATCCATTGGAACTGGCCAGGAAAGCTTGTTGCAGCTCACTAATGAAAGCTGCTTTCCTCCAGTGACGTTACTGCCTCATTTCTTCTTAAGTTAATGGGCTTGTAGTTTTTAATTAGACATAAATGGCGGCTGTCAGGTCTTGTTTGGTTTTATCTTTTCACACTGCTGTAGTGCTTCCAAAAGTAGAAAACAAAAAAGGGTAATTTACTTCTAAAGTTGGGCAGTAGAGTGGACAAAAGTGTACCCAGAACAACCGGTGTGGGTCTAGCCTTGTGTTTTTGTTATTCTCTGGGAAGGTATCCAGAAGTGCAGGTCAGGAATTCAAGACTGTTTTATGTGGGCAGCACAAGGAGTTTCAAGAGCTGTTGAAAACTGCTTCACTGAAGATGGTGTTCAGAATGTTCAGAAATCAACAGATCCGCCTCTCATGCCTCCTTCTGTTGATTTTTAGGAGATTCTTACACGTTGTTTTTCAAGATAACCTGACTAGCCCTTCCATCAAGGGAGGACAACTTGTAAGGCAAGACAGCTGGGGTGGCTGTGAGGAAGAGTGAAGAGGTGGATTGAGAAGTGATGGAAGGAATTGAGGGGTGGTGAACTGAGAAGGAGGTTTTGGAAGGGAGTGAGTCAGTGATGCTCTGTTAGCAAAACTACTGAAAATGACATATGGCAGCTCAAGAGGCACACTGCTGTGGGCCAGCTGTGTGCAGAACAGACATGTAGGTGCCAGCAGGCAGGGGTTATGGTGTACAACATCCAAGTCTGCCCACAAATCTTCCTACTTCGAAGGGTTTAATTTTCCAGGGGGACTGAGAATCTTTGGGGCCATATTTCCAGCAAGTCCCAAGTGAGAGAGGTGGTGGAATTGCAGGGAGCGGCGTAACTGAGAAATGCAGTTTTGTTTTTCAGGCTGGCAGCCTCGGTGGTTCCTTCTCTGTGGTGGCATCCTGTCCTATTATGACTCTCAGGAAGATGCCTGGAAGGGTTGTAAGGGAAGCATCCAAATGGCTGTTTGTGAAATTCAAGGTAACTAAGATAAAGTAACACTCAGCTGCTTGAAGTTTGTCCAGTAATGTTGCATTCAAGATGAGATTTCAGTTGACAAGAGCTGTTTGGCAGCTTGATTCCTCTGATATGTATTTGCAGTAACTTGAGGTATATGCCAGTTTTTGTTCCATAGTATTTTGAAAATGTGGAGAGAACTGCAAGCCCCTAATATCATGGGTATTCTACAAACAGGTGGGTCACTGTTTTCCATGAGCCATGGTGGAACATCACACAACTTCAAATGACTTCTCATAAGCACAAAGCTGAAGCTAGAAACATGAATAATAAACTTCAGTACTAGGTCTGCTGGTACTAATATTGCCACATTTTTGAGGTTCAGTTAAGGGCTGGAAGCTTGAAAGAGAGGCTTGCCAGAAGAGGATGTCCTTTCCATAAAGGCTTTCAGATTATACTGATCACAAAACTGTCTTTCATAGCTGTACACATGTGTCTTGTCCATTCCGTAACTCAAAAAAGAAGTCATAAAACGGCAGCGCGGGAAGTTGGGACCATGGATTCCTCCTCTTTCATTACTGTTTGACCTGCCACCTAGCACATCTGTTGGGATATTTGATTGGGCTGGGAAGGGCCAAGGGGCTGGTCTGACATCTGTGCTGCTTTCAGTTCATCCTGCAGATAACACACGAATGGACCTGATTATCCCGGGGGAGCAGTACTTCTATCTGAAGGCAAGAAATGCAGTTGAAAGGCAAAAGTGGCTGGTTGCGCTAGGAACTGCCAAAGCCTGTCTGACTGACAGCAGGACTCAGAAGGAAAAAGGCAAGAACACCCTTTTGCTGACACATTTGCTTTTTATTTCCCCATGCATTTTCCTCGTGCATGTCTAACCTGTGCTTCAGGTCTTTGGTGCTGCTAAAAGCTAAGCCATGTGGGAGCATTAGCGAGAAATCTCAGGTATTAATTCTCAGGGCAGGGATTTGAAAACTTTGGCTTTTTCTTAAAATATGCGATATAAAAATAATTTGAAAACCATGTGCTGATGGGTTCTGTAAGTACAATGAGTAAGTAGGCCCTGCCTAGGGGTCACTGTGATGCAGACTGTACAAGAATGTAAGACCCCCACCCTGTACAGCTGTCTAAATATGATGAGCAGTCTCTCACACCAGTGTCTCTTTAGCTTTGGAGTTCCTCAGACCCTTTCCTTCCATGTTCTATTTGGGCTGTCTTCTGCATTTTGAGAATGCCTTGGCAATTAAGAAGAGGTTGGCACTGGGTTCTAAATCTATATATAAGTATTCAGAAACTTAAATGTGATCATGGTCAGGCTATGAAAATTAATTCACTTACCACTTTGCTTTCACCAGCAATCTCACTTTCCCCCCTGTGAAAACCCCTCTTGCTTACGATTGTGGCATTAGCCACAGGTCATCGTGAGGCTTCATGCCTTAACCTTGTGTAACCTCAGCACAATGACTATACAGAAGGTGGGAAAACAGCAAATTATTAATATCCTGAGCAAATGCAGGGGGTGGCGAGCACTTCCTTTCCCTGAGGTGAGGAGTTGCTTGTCCTCATAGCCTTGTGTCATCACCAGGCTTTGCATCTACTGGTTCAAACCGAGTTAGAACGGAGCAGAAGATGCTACTGTTGAGTCTTCCACCAAGTGGGGATCTGATGTGCAGTGCCTAGAAACAGAGCAAAATTCTATCTGTAAGGTGACAGGGTGAAAAGCTACTGATTTTTTTGCAGAACTATACCACGTTAGTCTTATTAACAGACAATTTATTTTATAATTCAGGGACTCTAATATCAAAAACATTACTTCTGAAAAATCTCGGGCTGACTGTTAGTCTTATCTGGATTAATCTTCTCAGTTCTGCACTCTGTTTCTCAGTACAGGAAACATATGGACGTACTGGAGTGAGTCCAGCAAAGGGCCACTAAGATGATTAAAGGAAATATCTAGTGAGAGGGCATAAAAAGGATGAAGCCAGAGTCTTCTCAGTGAATGAACAAGAGAAAATATGCATAAATTTTAATACAAACCACTCAATTGAAACATAAACAAAAATGCTTATGTTGTGAAGATGAGGGAGCACTGAAGGGCTGCACAGAAGAGGTTGTGGAGTCTCCATCCTCATTGTTCAAAATCCGACTAGACTTGAGTAATTTGCTCTCGCTGTCCTTTGAACAGGGGAGTAGGACTACCTGGACTCCAAAGGTGTCTTCCAACCTCATCCATTCTATGATTCAAGGATATCTGTATTAAATTAATCTCTTTCTGTTAGACAGAATGCATCTTTTATGTCCAGTGTTTTCTACCTACAACTCTATCTAAACACTTCTATTGCTTGCACCTTAAACTACTTTGTGAAAACAAAGAATATTATTTATGGGGCTTTTGTCCTAGTTAAAAGGCATACTAAGACAAAACGTTGTGTACTTGCCTTGCATTGGATACAGTAAATTTAACTTTTGTTTTGTTTCACTTTTAGAGTTCACTGAAAACACAGAAGCCTTGAAGACTAAAATGTCTGAACTTAGACTGTACTGTAACCTCCTTGTTCAGCAAGTGCATAAAACAAAGGAAGCCAGCATTTCTGGTGTGTCAGAACCAGAGGTACGGCTCTATTTTTGATATAGACCACATCTGTAAAGTCTTGAGCGTGTGAACTTTTCTGGGAAGCCAATGTAGTATTCACTCACAGTTACTTAATGTTGCAACTTCCTTCTGCAGAGAACCTCAGGGAAGTAAAGTGCTCACACAACAGTTCTTGTTTAAATAGAGTATTACTATATTGTTGCAAGTAACTTGCCCTTTGTTGGGCTAGCAAGTAGTGAGATGAGATCTGATATCTGTGATCTAGACAGTAACACCTCTGTAGGGGATCTTGTGTTTATAGTGGATCAAAAAAAGCAAAAGATCTTTTATAAAAAAACTTGCAAGAAGTGCACATTTTTCTGTCTCTGACTCATTAATATCCTGCTCAGCAAAACACATCCAAAACCCTTAAGAGGTCAAGAGATGATGCAGACCACAAAAAAAGAGCAAAATTGATATAAAGAACTGCTTGGTTAACCTTATTAAGTTAAAGTTTATAACGTTGCAAATCTTTCTGACCAAAGCAGCCTCATTTAAGAGGGATCTCCTAAAGACAGTGATCTGCCCCTTGCTGTGAGGGAGAAATGTGTGAAGAGGGATGCACTTCCCTTGCTAGAGAAGCTGGTGTGGAGTTCCAGGATGCCTCCCACGGGAGAGATGTGTCCTCAGGTGCAGGACCAGCAGGCAGAACATCTAAAGGTTAATCATTTTTATATCCAAACCATCCCTGTAAAGATACCTGATAAACTGTTTGTGGTGGATTAAAGGACAGTGCAGAAGCGTGATGTGATGTACAAATGACTAAAAGGCACTGTTAGAACTTGCAGCTCACAGGTGTTACCTGTAATGTGGTGTTTATCCTGCTCATATTTCGTGCATCTGGGGGAAGACTCTTTCCCTGATCTTACTGGCATTAACTGCAAAGATTTATTGCTAAAAGCATTTCAGCACCAATAACTCACTTTGCATAGATGAAGAGTATTGTGGCAGCGTGATACTTCATTGTGCTTTTTTGTCAGTTGCAGTAATTTTTTGTTCATGTGGTTTTTGAAATGATTATCTGCAGATCATTCTGCATCTGTTTCATTTTTTTGCTTTTCACTTCTCCTATCAGTGGTGTTTCCTGGAATGCCATTTTTGAATACATCCAGGCTTAGTATTTCATACACTTCTAACACCAATAAGATAAGTAACTAAGAGGCATTGATTTCAAAACATAAGCATACTAACCTTGTTGTACTGGGAGGCTGGCAAGAGTGGGAATAGTGCAGAGGGACATAGCCACAGTAATGTGTGATGCCAGTTCTCTGAGCAGCTGACACACTGAATTTTCATTCATGTTAACCAGAAATCACAACTGTAGCAGTTGTGGGCTTTGCACACATTAGTTGCTCCAGATTGATCTTCTGTGGTGAGTTCATTTCTTCCAATTGATTTCTTCCCACAGAGTGAGATTGATATGGGAGCTCTGTTAAAATCAACCTGTGACACTTTCCTGAAGACTCTTGAAGAATGTATGCAGATTGCAAATACTGCCTTCACTTCTGAGTTACTGCATCAGACCCCACCCGGATCCCCAAATTTAGCAGTTCTCAGAACAAGCAAGGTAATGGCCAGTACCTTCTTCTCTCAGCCTTGGAAGGGATGCTAATAGAGCCTTCCATCAAAAGTAGCATTTGTAGAAGTAGGGAATGCCTTTTTGCCCATATCGTAGCTACTGGTACTACACTGGACATACTCTGCTATTTCTTGTGATTTGCGAGTGAGGTAGGGCCATTTTTTCAATAAGCAGTGACCAATCTCTTAACCTTTAATGACAGGTGGAAGTTACTAAACATTAACTTTCAGGGCCTGAAATTTACACAGTGGTGTTTCACAGGAAGTCACACAGTGGTGTTTCAAAATACCTTGGCTCTACAGCAAGTTTACCCATTGTGGGAGCTCGCAGCAATTATTACTCCGCTAAGCTACAGCAGTGCTGGATATGTGCTAATGTGGCAGTGGAAGCTGATGAGTTTAGCTTTTTAATGACAAGGGCACTTTTTTGAATACTGGATCCATAGCTACATATGCAAAACTGGAGCATCTGTAGCAAACAGGAAGTTAAGGTCTATGTGGGAAGGTAGACGCATGACTGCATCTGAGAAATGAGATTGCTTTACCATACCTGATATCTAGCCTCATGTTTCTTCTGGTTTTTTCAAAAATTTTTTATTAAGTAAAAAAATCATTGCAAAGGAAACTCACTGCTTTGTTTCCTTTCCATGTGCTGTGTGGCATCTCACTTGACACTTGCTAGCTAGTTTCTGAAAGAAATCTTCTGGTTTTCTTTCTTTTCTTATTTCTTTTTTTCTTTACGATATTTTAATGGTGTAATAATGTAGCACTACTTTCATGTTTGCCTGTATGCTGCCTCCAGGTCAGAGAATTAGTGAGGGTTTTTGTGCTGACTCCAACTTGTGTTTAATAAAATGTGAAGTTTGAGAAGCATGATACAGTCTTCTTGCTTTAAAGATTATTCTCCCCCCTCCATATCTTTCAGGTAAAGCACTCTGTCTTGTCCAGTCACACCTCAACAGAAAGGTATAGCAGAAGTCTTTACTGTCAGTCTTTCTGATCTGTGTTTGGTAGTGTCTGTTCTTTCCTTATTTTTACTCTACTCTTACTGGAGGCAGGCAGAATTGTATTGCTCTGAGCTGCCTATTTGGAAGCAGGTGAAACAAAAGGAATGTGGCTCACCCCACTTCATGTCTCTTCCGTATCAGTCCTGTCCCTTTCATTTTTTTCCACAGTCCACTTGGTGTCTTACTGCTCAATCCCCAGTCAACTCTCTCCTGCTTCAGTGCTCCTTCCTGCATTTTAGATTCCACTCCATAAGCTCATAAAAATCTTTGATGGTGAGCAGACTGATTCATGGAGTAGGTGGCAAGGATGTTTATTTTAAAGTACTAATGAGTGGATATTCTATAAGTTACAATACCTGTCTGTGATTTTCTTTTCTGTAATCGTATCTTTTTGATAATATACATTTTTAATAAAGATCATCGTAAATACACTTGAACTCTGCAAGCTGGGGTTGAGTCTTTAATCCTCTTTGCTGCATAAAGCTGCCTCATTCTTGTTATTATTTTAGACAAGTTCTTTTGCTCAGAGCAGCCTGTGACAGCCTATAAATTCTACCAGCTATTTTTCTCTTGTTATTTGTGTGTTCACAGGAAGGAGCTTACCAAGCAATGCTTTATACACTAAATATTATTCTTTCCCTTTCTTCAGGTAGGTGGAATTGAACCTCTGTGAAAATGGCTGTGTAAAAGCAGAAATTAACCATCAAGAGCAAACAGTTATTAAAAGTATGGAATGTTTAAACTTGGAAACGAATGAGGGTAGTGGTGATGTTTGTGTTGAAGATCACATAGCAAAGGATTTGGCAGGTAAGTATATACACAGTCTTTTATCCAGGATGATTATTCTATAGGTGTAAATTAAGGAACGTGTAGGCTCCCTGTGAGACTGCTGATCCCTGACTCGACTCTGAGGAGAGGGAATATCAGTCTTTTAGTCTGATACCTGCCCCTTGCAAGTTTTCTCAACATAGCTCCTGCTGCCTTTGTTCGTGGCTGACTTGGGACTGAATGGAGAAGGAAATCAAAAACTCTTTTTTGGACAAGTTGAGGCCCTCCAGGTGCAGATTGACATGCATAACAAAACAGCCTGACAGCGCATGGGCTCTCCTTGCACTGTGGACAGACACATTATTCCCTGCTGGTATGTAGGGCTGCAGTGTCAGAAGGGGCCATGGAAGCTTTGTGTGCCTCTTTGGGAGGGCTTTAAGTTTAGTCACTCTTGAGTGCTCTGACAAATGTTTACAGAAAATTAACCCTTTTTCTGCAACTAAGAGTATCCTAGAAAGCATCTTATTTATTCCTTCACCTTTGCAATAACGTGAAACTTAGATTTGTGTTCAACTTCAGTAAAATACTGTTGAACAAAATCAATGTAAAATTCTCTCCAACATAGTTTTATTGTTAAGGGCTGCTGAATTTAATTTGGATAACTATGCATGTAACATGATTTTTGCCCATCCTGTTGAATGGACTGTACAGTTCTTGAACAGTGGCTTTCTCTGCCTGGCTGTTATTCCAAAACATAAATATGCAGTCAGTGAGTCAGCCAAAGTTTGTAAGGACAAGTTAATGATGATAGTAATTTTGCCCTTATGGGCTCCCTTTGGAGTTTTTCCCATTCTTGTTGCTGGTACGACGTAGTGGGGCAAGTTCCTGCAGAATAACACACACATCACCATTTAGTATAATATCTCAATAAAAGAGCACTAAAGCAAGGACATCAAACTAATTCAAGTCAAGTTGTTGGTGTTATTTAGCTACTGTGATTCCTGCGCACGAAAGAGAAAAGGCTATCTCCTGTTGGGTACACACTTCAGAGCTGCAGAGTTTTGCTGTCAATATGGGGTGGAGTTAGGATGTGCAGGGCCATCTGTATAGGATGGGCTGACCTAGCCAGCCCGGGGGCTTTGTCATGCTGATGGCTGTGTCTGGGTACTCCCTCTGACCCCAAGAGCTCTGCCCTGTCTCAGATACTTTTCCCTTCCTCTCCCCTTTATTAAAAGCAGTCAGTCTTTAAAAGTGTTCAAGCACTTAAGTCCCATAGCAAATTTCTCTATGTCGTTTAGGGCTTACAGTGTTCGAGTTTGAAATTTCAGAGGATCCAGGGTTTTTGCATAGCACTCCTGCGGGGTCACTGCAGACTTGGGCTGTTTCTCTACTCCCCAGCCTATGTGGTTTGGCGAAGGACAGATGAGTGGCATCACTCAGACTCCAGTTCCTTGCCAGAGACACTTCGCTTGTGAATGTCAGTGATGTCTGAGGCCATTTTTATTCTGCTTTGAGGGGAATGGCTGTGGTCTCATTGCTGTTACTGGGTATGAGGGGTTCTTTTTTCACCCAGCATCAGGTTTGTTCAGTGGTTCTGCAACTAATAGGGACTGCTGCAAGCCTGCTTGCTTTCAGTGGTCACTTGGAGGATGAGAGTTCTTTGCAGCTTGATCCCTTCAACGAGAAGCTCAGTTCCACGTCAGGTCTCTCTCTAATCCTCACTGACACTTGAAAGTATTCCTTTCCTGGAAAGACAGGTTCCCTGGGAAATCTTGGATGCTAGTTTGACAGTCTGGCAGCAAGATGTGCTGTAACTATGGCTTGCATGATGCAGATGCTGTGAATCACTTTAGCTTCTTGACTTGTTCTCAGAAGTTCTCCATGAGGTCAGAAGGTCTTACCATGTATGGGATGTATATGAAAGATTTTGTCTTTCCTTTGTCTTCCTTGTGCTGTATGTGAAACAGATGTACTTGGCCCCAAAGAAATAAAATAGACCACAGCGGGGAAGAGGCACTTCTGGGGAATCTTTTTCTGGGAAGCTTTAAAGATATTCATAGAAATCAGGGAGAACATAGCAGCCTTTGATACCATACAAGTGTCCATCTAAGCAGCCAGTTTGCTTCCCTATCAGAAGGAGCAAACACATCACTATTATTCTTTTGCTTCTGAAAGTGCACTGTGGCACTTTAACAATACTGGAAGAGTTACAACCATATGAGAAGTAATCTTCCTTTCAAGGAGATGAGTCTGCTCCCTGCTGCACCAAATGGCTTCTTCAGTGCTCTTCTTTCTCACAAGACCTTCCTTGCTGAGGTTGTGTGGGCTCACCTGTACTGCAGCCTGGTGCTTGGTCTGTCTCATTAAAAGAAATTGGGGGGACTGATTCATGCGGTCTGAGCACCTACCAAACCTGCAGTGAGAGTAGTGATACTGGCAGGGATGCTTTTAAACTTGCATGATCCAGATATCCAAGTGCCTTCCTTCAAATAGAAAGGCATCTTGATGAAAAGGAATAACAATGTGTATGTAACTGTTTTCTTTATTTGTTTTTCTTTTGTTTCCTTTAAATGTTAGGCATTAAAGAAGATGGAGAGGACAAGCTGCAAGCTGTAGAAAGCTGTGGTGCCCACAAGTTGCTGCAGTCGGAAACAAATTCTTTAAGTGGATTGACTCTGTATGAGGAAGAAAGAAATGAAAAGGATTCTCCTACCTTCTTCAGTGTCATGAGCAATAGGTAGTACAGATTTCAATTAAAAGGATTATGGGAACTTAGTTAAGTCTTTAATTGACTTCTTTTTAAGACTTTTCAGTCTGTAAAGCTGTATTTACTGAGGTTATTTAAAAAGACTGCCTACAGCACAGTAATTGCAAGAAAGTATCTCTTTTTAAATTACCTGTACAGAGTGAAGTGGGCGGTTTTTCCTTGTTTGTAATTGCAGGCCTTGCTTGCACACCACCCAGTGTGCGTCCTCTGCAGATAGTTGCTTTAACATAGTGGAACAAAAGCCATGTTGGTGGTTTCATGTCTATAAGTTTTATCTCTATGCAAATGACTTGAACAGGAAATCTAATTTTGCTTTTAGAAGTTACACAAAAGGAGTGGTTAAGGTAACAATATTTTCTGCTTGTCCTGGACACCAGGTTCAGCGATATTGAGCTTCGGGAGGAGGAAGGCATACCAACAGAGGAGTTCCTGGAGTCGTGTTACGCAATTGTGCCTGTTCTGGGTAAGCAGCTTCTTTTCTTCTGACTCCTTTTGACTGCTGCTAGCAGCAAGCAAAGGTGGAGCAGCTGGGTTGGAAAACTTGTTTCTTCTCTAAAGCGATATAGTAGAACCAATATCAGCAGAATCAATTTGACTGGTACCAGAACATGTTTCTTACGCCTTTGCTGTAAAGAGGATCCACTCTCATTTAGGTGGGACCCACTTATAAGCTGTTTGGCAGTCTAGGTGTCTGTGTGGAACAGCGATTTCTCCCCCTTTAAAGAGCACCATAGATGCCTTACAGTCTAGTACAGCTGACTGTACAGCTATACTCTCTATTTGATTTTTTCAAAGACTTTGATCTCCAGCTAGCACAGCCCCCCACCAGCCTGACCCCTGTATCCAGTGGATGTCATGTCCCTGTGAGCATGCAGCCTTTTGAAGACTTCTGAACTCTAGGTTGGATTATTTTAACACTTGTAGCAACTGGGGTGGATTGGTTCTACACCAGAGAAAAACATAATTTTGTCATTCATTTAGTATTCTCCTGCTGTTTAGAAGGATTGTTTAATGAGTAAATGAAATTAATTTTTACTAAAACATGAGAACTGAAAAAATACACACTTGTAAAATGTGGCCTTTTTTCTTTTCCTAGACAAGCTGGGACCAACTGTTTTTGCTCCAGTTAAAATGGATTTCGTAGGCAACATCAAGGTAACAACTTATTTTTAGCACTGACTTTTGTTTTTTAAACAAAATACCTACTTTAGACACTAGCACTCAAGAATCTTTGTGGTAGGAGTCAATACTGGAAGGCTATGTAATATTTGATAATGTTACCATCTGTCAGATCAAAGCACTGAAATGCCCCTAATTCTGTTCGGACAGTACATGCTGTGTTTAATAAATCCAGTTGTGTGCGAACTTGTAAAATACTTGATTGACTGCCAAGTGAAACATCTGTTACACCTAATGAATGTGACTTTGATTCTGAGCTGTGTAGGTTAAAAGTCGTGATGTTAGCAATGTTGACTTTAAGCTGTAAAACAAATGGAAGGGGTGGAGGAAAAACCCCTTTGCTCAACCAAGTAGGAGGAAGTTAATGCTGTAAAAAGCAGTTTCTCAGACCAGGGCAGACCATGCAGGCATGGTTCTTGTTCTGGAAGTTCTTTCAGCTTCAATAACCTTCTGAAAAGGTTTGAAATACTGCTTATGAGACAAAATGTATTTGTAGCGAGACTTTTTGNCATCTTCTGAGTACATGCTAAGGAACCAATCAGATTTGTTTGGTTGCTTATCTTACAGAAGGTAGCCACTGAAAGACTGAAAATAGCAAGAGAAAAAAATGCTACTTAAAAAACTAAAACATAGGATATTTATTGTCAAGTGATACACAGCTACTCCTTTAATGTAGAAGAGAAGTCTGTTTGTCTGCCCCTTATATATTGTCCCTCTTGTTTGTGTGAGGAGTTGTGTATGGAAAGTTGGGAATAAATTAAAACCATAGGCATGCTGAGGACTAAGTGTTGAGAGTTTGCAGTGGTCAGAAGGTAATTTTGCTTGTAGTTGAAGCTCTGGGCAAGTGGGACTTTGCTTGAAGAGCAGTTTGAGTTCTTTCCTCCAGTGGGGAGGATGTCATGTGAACCTCAAGCATTTTGTTGGACAGAAATGGTAGGTCCCATGTAAGTTTTTTACTGAGACGCTTTATTTTGATTGTGTTAGCCAGGTATGACTGGGCTGTGCCCTGGGATGGTGTGCCCAGCATGTCAGAGCAGCCATGCCATGGAGAGTCTGTGACATCCTTGGGAATCTGTAGTATCTCTTAGCAGGGAAGAGTCCTGGTAAATGGGTGGTATTTATAGGACAGGCCCTTGTTTGGTCTTAAAAGCCTAAAGGTTTGCCTATTGTATTCTCTGCAGAAAATAAACCAGAAATTTATAACGAACAAAGAAGAGTTTGATACCCTTCAGAAGATCGTGCTCCATGAAGTGAACGCCGGTGTAGCGCAAGTTAGAAACTCTGCTACAGAGGCCCTCCTGTGGCTGAAAAGGTAATGGCTTTGTGTCTGCCTGCGCTGTGAACTGCTGGTGCAATGAAGGGCCTTTCCCCAATGCAGGCTTATGCAGATCGGTTACTTTCCAGGCTCCATCAATCCAAACTGGCCAGGTTCAAGATTAATGTGCTATCTGTGGCTGTATCATTGCAACTTTGCCAAAAGGCCTGAAAAAAACATTGCAGGCAAACTTTTTTCCCATGAAAGTGAAGATAGAATGAATGACTGACTGATCCTACTCGACCAGGCCATCAAGGAGATGGTTTCAAGCTGCAGCAGAAATGTTTAGCAAAGTGTTTTTCCTTTGGACTGGGAGAGAGGCTGGAGGAGGTGGCTGCAATTTTGTTCAGATTGAAATTGGCTCCTTAATTCTGGGTTTTATTGCACTTTGGAGTTATATTGCAACTTTAGGGGCTTTGTTATACTTAGGGTTACTTTCTTACAAACCTGATTTCTTTTTATTTCGTGGGTTCATCCTGGCAGAGGCTTAAAGTTCTTGAAAGGATTTTTGACGGAAGTGAAGAATGGGGAAAAGAATATCCAAACAGCTCTGAGTAAGTGCCACTTGCTTCATTCTTCATGTGCTTCTAAATTTACATACTTGGCTACTTTCCTCCTTGTTTAGAACCTGTGTTTTCTTTTCTTCAGTGACTGATGATGCAAATGATCTCTTAAGACATAACATTTTTGAAAACTGCAGTTTTTTAAAATGGCTACCTTGAGATGGGTTACTAAATAAATGGTAAATGTTGATTTATTAGCAAATAAAGATTCCTTTAATTGGCATACTTTTGCCAGAGGAGACAGTCACATCTTAGGGAAACAAGTGCTTTGACTCATTCCAGTTTCTCTACTGGTTTGCAGCAGGAGTATAATTGCTGTGTTGTTAGTTTTCTAATTTCTTGTGTGATTGGCTATCATTTTTTGAAATCACCTCTTTGCCAATATGGTTGTGAATTGCCTGCATCAATTAGAAGGGAGGTTGTAACAGAGAATAAGGATTTTTTTCAAGTACACAATTTCTGACACTTTCTTTGTCAGGCTACTGGCCAGAGCAAGTACAAAACAAAATACAAGCCTTCCTTAGACTTGACTTGCTTACTCCTGAGCAAGACCCTCTCTATATGCATGCAATCTAATATTATAATAATCCTTTAAACCGACTTCGAGACACCTTTTTTGAGGCTTTTATTTTAGCTTCTTTTACGCAGCAAAGCAATTGCCTTACAGGATTCGTAAAAAGAACTGCTGCACTGAAGTGTGTGGCAACTCTTGGAAGTGAGACTGTAAATACACTGCTGCCAGGTATGGGTGTTGAACACCATGGAAAGTCAAGGCACTTATTTCACCCTCTTGAGTCTGAAGGCTTTAGCACTGAATTACTTACTCCTTGAATTGCTGTGTCTGCAGCAGAGTCACACTGCTGGTTTCTTCCACGTTTTCATTCCCTTTCTTCCCCTAAAAAGCTCTTCGGAATCTGTACCACCAGTGCAGCTTTGATTTACTGTTGGAGTTTCACTCCATACAGTATTTTCTTAGACTCTACATTTGCCTTCCTGTCTGTTAGAACACTTACTTGCTGCGGATGAGTTGAAGGAGATTTGACAGCGGAGCTGAGACCCCAGTGCAGAAATCCCCAATCTGTCATCTCCTTTCAGTTATAGCTTTGGTACTCAGAAACAGCCATTATTTACGTAGAGTGGCAAGAACATACCCTTGAATAGTCATTTCTAAGCTCTGAGTTCTCTTTGTGATGCAGATTTAAAACTGCCGTACATCTATCTCTTGATTTATTGTTTTTTCCTTTCAGACAATGCTTATGGAAAGACATTACGGCAGCACCATGGTTGGGTTGTCCGGGGAGTCTTTGCGGTAAGTATTTATCCTGACTGCTCATAGAGCTTGGGGTCTTGTTCAGGTGATCTTATGTTGTGTGTAATTAATAAACTGTGTTAAAATTCTAAGCATTAAAATGAATCGATTCCTTTGCCAGACCTTATTTTCAAAGTGTGGATTGTGGTTTTCACTATGTTTAGTACTGGACTTCTAGAGTGGAGCCTGTTTTCTACAGATGAAACAGACAGATTGTACTTGCATGCACAGTTTTTTAATTATGTGCTTTTGAGCACAGTCTTGCAGGGCTATTAAATGAGGAAAAGAGGATTTGAGGTTGCTTTTTTGAAGTTTGATCTCTCTTTGAATATGATGAGCATTCATACAGGGGTAGCACGGTGTGTGCAGGGACTTGAAGTAGAATATATTGGCTGGAGGAAATTTTTCGTCCAGTCTGGCAGCTCCCCCTTGTGTCTGTCACTGGAAAATTATTACTGAAATTACAAAAGGAAAAAGGAAAACCTAATCCAGGCAATCATGTCTTTGACTGAGAGAAGCAGAAATGTTGGAGAGAGCTTTCTAAAGAGCACATTGAGAATTTGGTGGTGATGTGTAACACTGGGTTGGGAGCTCCCCTAACAAACTATACCTTATTTGGGGTTTATATTTAATTAATTTCTAATGTATTCAATTTATTGATACAAAATACGATACACAGACACTTTCTAAAAGTTGGGCATCTCTGCAGATGTGTTAAACAAAAATAACAACAAATATAAAAAAGTTAAGCCTCCCTTCTAGTTAAAATTCTCAACATATGCAGGTACACAGGATTAAATTAAAGCTATGCAGTCTGTGTGCAAAGAGGCAAGTCTTAGAAGATTTTCATGGCTTTAGTTGTGTTTCTTTTCCCATTCTGTTTTGCAAATCTAAAAGCTTTGTTTCCTCTCCCAGTTAGCTTTAAGGGCAGCTCCAACGTATGAAGATTTTGTGGCAGCTCTTTCAGTAGATGAGTGCGATCCTCAGGAAGAAACATTTTACAAAGGAATGCAGAGGGACCTCAACATTTACTTACCAGCCATGGAAAAGCAGCTAAATATCTTGGACACTCTCTATGAAGTACATGGTTTGGAGTCAGATGAGGTGGTATGACTACAGCAAGACCACATCTTAAAAATTCAGGGACTGTGTCTGTTAACAAAGATTTCTTCCATTTTGGTTTTGGGACATTGTTGCTGTTTATTGTATCTTTTCAGGTGAGAAGGATGTTGAGTGTTTTGGGGGAAGGATATGTGTGATTTTTATCTTTTTGTTACGCTTGTGTTGCATTTAAATGCGGAGGTACTGTCTCTCTTTGGGTCATAACTCTGTCCGTGATGAATGTTTTTGACTGTTTCTCCTCTGCCTGTGTACCTCCTCTTCTCTTCACCTCATAAAAGTAACAGAGCAGAATTTGGCCTTTGCTGCCATACCTGAGGAGAGACCTGCTCGTGCAGCAGAGCTGTTGGGTCATCAGCATGGCACCCAGGCAGGTGCTGCTGGCTCTGACTCTCCCATTCCCTGTGCCCACTCCTTGCCATGGTGTAGGAGCTTAGTGAGAGTTATTGTTACCCTGGTAGCAGAAGAGAAGGACAGCTAAACACCAGCTTGTAATGCCGTGAGTTTGTCCCCCAATTTGGGTTGAAGCTCTTTAATGCAAATACTTAATTTATTTGCATTACATAAATATTTATTAAATTAAATAAACATTTTAATCCACATATTACCGAGATCTTCACTACAGGTGTATGTGGCTGGTGGTCTGAGTGGTTCCAATGTCTAGCCTTTGAAACAGGATGTTATGTTCCCTGACCAGCTCCCAGTATGTGCTGTGGCTTCCCTGCCAGTTCCTGCTAGTGGACCACAAATTTGCTGGCAGAGACTGAGCCCAGCTAATTTCAACAGTACTTTGACAAGCATTTGAAGATCACATCCATCATCCTGGCTTATCAAGGTTTAGGAGGGTTTTTCTGGTTTTGGTTTTAGGGGTTTCTTAAATTCATACAATACTGTAATACTTGCTTTTAAATTTAATACAGCTAGCAGTTTGAGAAGCAGGTATCATTAAAATCCTTCCTAGACTGTCATTATGGGCAGAAACTTCATGAAAGTGGACATGAAATGAGTAATGTGTAGGGGAAGCTAAAATTTGTGATGGAGCTATTACACATTGGACCTATTACAAATCTTGAATTTTGAAACTATTCAGACGTGACTGAAAATTAGGAAAGTAAGATTTGCCCTTTTTCCCATTTTGCTGATGCAGATAAAAATGTGTTCCTTAGCATTCTTCATATTAAAAATAATAAAGAAGTCCTTTTAGCTAGTGATGTGGTTAGGGACAAAATTTCTACTTGTGTTGATGGCCAGAAGGCTGTCTGTGAATTACTGACTCCCATTCAAGGCATAAGCAGGTCTCTCTGTGTTGACCTAGGGCTTCAGATGGCTTTGTACAAAGAGCTGAGTTTAACTCATGTGCCAGGGGGGAGAAGACTGTGCTAGTGAGGTACTTAGAATTAGTAGGTGTTCAGAAATACAGAAGGCAGTGTTGCCATACTCACAGAAGTAGTGTTGGCTTTTGCTAGGCTGAAACTAGTGTGTGTCAGTAAAATGAGTGTACTGCAGACCTGCTGCCCTGCATTGCTCTGTGACAGGAGCCTCTGCACACTTGAGTATTTGATCCTCTCTAAGGAGCCTAGCATTGTGAGCTTTAAGAAAAGCATGTGATACTTGAAGAAAAGGCCAACATCAGATTAAATCTATAAAGAAAGATACTAGGACTCTAATTAGGCATTTCATAGAATCATAGAATATACTGTGCTGGAAGGGACCCGAGGGATCAGGATCATCAAGCCCAACTCCTGGCTAGACCTTCCTGACTCAGCTTCATGTAATTTCCTTGAGTGCTATCACTGGTCATGAGAGTGAAGAGATCAGTACTTGCCCCTCTGCTTCCCCTCAAGACCCCAGTGTGGAGTCTTGTCTTCTCTCAGTCTCCTCCAGGCTGAACAGCCCAAGTGACTTCCTCATAAGGCTTCCCCTCCAGACCCTTCACCATCCTCGTGGCCCTCCTTTGGGCACTCTCTAATAGTATAATGTCTTTTTTGTATTGTGGCACCCAAACCTGCCCCCAGCACTCAAGGAGAGGCTGCCCCAGTGCAGAGCAGGGCAGGACAATCCCCTCCCTTGCCCGGCTGGCGATACTGGGCCTGATGCTCCCCAGGACACGGTTGGCCCTCCTGGCTGCCAAGGCACTGCTGACTCGTGTCCTACTTGCCACTGATGAGGACCCCCCAGTCTCTCTGCAGCGCTGCTCTCCAGCATCTCATTCCTCAGTCTGTGTACACAGCCAGGATTGTCCTGTCCCAGGTGCAGAATCTGGCACTTGCTCTTGAAAAACTTTGTGCAGTTGGTGATTGCCCATCTCTAATTTGTCCAGGTCTCCCTGCAGGGCCTCCCTGCCCTCAAGGGAATCCTGGTGTAGCTCCTCCCAATTTGGTGTTGTTGGCAGACTTACTTAGTATCCCTTCCAGTCCTGCATCCAAGTCATTTATGGAGATGTTGAAGAGCACAGGGCCAAGGATGGAGGCCTGTGGAACCGCACTAGTGACAGGTTGCCAGTCTGATGTCATCTGAGTCACTGCAACCCTTTGTGCCCAGCCCAAGAGCCAACTGCTCACTGGTCATGTAACATGGTTATTGAGCTATGTGCTGGACACCTTGTCCAGAAGGATACTGTGAGAGACAGTGTCGGAAGCTTTGCTGGAGTCCAAAAAGATTACATCAGCTGGCTTTCCCAGTGTTACCCTGTGTAGAAGGAAATCTGTTTTGACAAGCAGGGCTTCCCACTCATGAAGCCATGCTGGCTGTGACCAATGACTGCATTGTCTTTCAGGTGTTTTTCAATACCTTCCAGAATAATCCTTCCCATAATTTTACCAGGCGCTGAAGTGAGACTGACAGGCCTGTAATTTCCAGGGTCCTCCTTCTTCCCCTTCTTGAAAATCAGGACCATGCTTGCCATCTTCCAATCAGCTGGGACCTCTCCAGGTTCCCAAGAGGGAACACAGTATTTAAATAGTGTGACTTCTTGCTCTTAGTTTTACTTATCTGTAGTTCCTAGGTACTCAAGAGGGATCAGAAAGAAGCACGTTTTGGTTTTTTGGATTTTCCTAAATTAAGTAGTATATGTGTGAGTACGAAGTCAAAACTTTTGACCAAAGCTCTGTTCAATTATTTCACTACTCGCCATGCTAAAAATTAAGCTGAGAGCCTTTGGGATTTAGTTGTCTGCTGCTTCTAAGCTTGAATCCAAAGAAACCACCCCTGTAGTACAACAACCAACTTTCCACCCTGTGTGGTTTCCTCAAGGTTTTCAGCTGTTCTGTGGGAAAGTTCCCTGTAACAGTTTTTAGCTGAATGCTCTAGAAGGATAGTGGAGACCACATTTCCACAAAATGTCAGCTAGGTTATGAGAAGACCAGGAAGAGATCCCTGTTCTCTAGAAATTAACTGTCAGATCATGACAAAAATTGAATTCGTTTTTGCTCTAAGTTTTTCCAATAGCAGGAAAGCATATTCAGCTTAGACTATTTGGAGGTATTCTTGGGGTTTCTGTTTTGTTTGGTTTGTTTTTTAACTAGCAGGACAACCACTGGTTTGTTAGGCATGCATCAGACCCAAAGCTTGTTTCAGAAAGCTAGGAGGCTTTATTTTGTAGGCAAAGAACAGTTTCACTGGGCCACTAGCTCCAGTCACTAACTTCTACCATTCTTCTGTTGTCCAGCAAGCAGGGAGAGTGTTCCACATTACATATCCTCTAATCAGTGTGGCATCCTGCCTCAGAACAGGCTTTCTCATCTTGCTCTTCTGTGTAAAGTTGTTTCTTCTGAACTCTGGGATTGGTGCTTGAGAACGCTTTTAGGAGACCGTGGCTTCAGGAGACCCCTCTGTGCTTGTTGTTAAACAGGGGCCTTGCAGAGAGGGAATTGAGCAAGGTCTCCTTGCCTTCAAAACTTGCACTTCACCATGCACTGCTCTTGCAGGGCACTGAGCACTTCTAAGACTTATGAATGCGATCTTTGCAGTCAAACCACCACTGAGAAAGAAACCCATGCAGCATGTTGCAGAGCTGGACTCTGAGTTACACCTCTCAGGATGCAGTGGACCAGATGACCAAGTGGAAGCAAATGCACTGATCGACAACTCACCGTCTTCCTGTGATGTCTGTTTGGCAAGCAGAGAGGATGGCATTTCATTAGAATGGTTGTAAAGAACAAGCAACTAACTTCTGGCCTTCACATTTAGAATTGGAGAGAAGGTCGGTGTTCTCTGTTTCATTTGTTTGGTTTGTTGATTAGTTAGGGTTGTTTTCTTTGTTGTGTTTTTTTAATGGCTGACATTTATGAACAACTGACCTGCACACTGATAGAGATCCACATGACTCTCAGATAACAACACCCTGCCTCCGTATACTTTACATGAACAGCTTTGGTTTCTTAAATTGCGCTAGTCTGAAGTTTTGCATCCCTTTCCTTTAGAAATGCTTTTGGCTGTTTCCTTCAATGTCTAGCAGTTGCATATTCTCAGGGATTTTACTTATCCAAGGTGAAATAAGAGTAATCACAGCCTTACCCTCGGGAGGAGTAAGGCTGCTTTTTGTGAAGTTAGTATAGCTGAGTGTAGAACTCTGATACAGCAGATGAGACAGGCAGTGTCCGTCCACTGTGCATCCTTGCTGAGACATGGTAAATCCCAAAGCAGTCTGATAGAGGTGCTGTCTAGTACTGAATAATTACAGTCAGCATATTTGAATGGAGATCATGAACACATCTTTGTTATATAGTGTCATTGGCATTAGAGCAGAGCTCCTTCAGTCGAGTTTTCCTTAGCAATTGGACACTTCTATTTATTTAATTTATTTTATTGTTGTTTTTTTTTAAAACAAGCTATATTCTGGAGCCCCCTCTGCTATTTAAGATACCATACTCAGTTCCGTATTGAAGTTCTGTGACATTGCAATTGTAGAATATGAACTTCATACTCAAGTGCTTTAGTGTAAACATAAGGAGTCATCGAAACATCCCATCTTGACACTGTTGTGCTGTGGATCTCCCTTTAACAGATGCACTTAAAGTTAAGGGCCATGTACCTTCACTTCCAAGCTTTTTGTAAAGCATCATCAGGATTTAAGTTACAGCTGTTTGCTTTTAAAATGTTTCATAGTTTGAAAAGTATTGCTTGGTTGGCTGGACATGTGAAAAGTATGCCCAAAATCTGCCCCAGTTGTTTGCAGCCTGCTTTGGCAAAGGCGTGTGGGCCATTATAGAAAAAGGTGTTATGTGTGTCCATATGCTGGACTTTCTGACCCTTTCTTTTCTTTATCACTTCAGCTTTTGTGAAAACCTTTAGGGAAGCTTAAACTGCCTTTCAGACACCAGGAAAAATCATTAGCATGTTCCTACCTGGCTGTCTTGCCGTTTTTCCCCACCTGGTCCTTCCTTTCTCTCCTTTGTCATCTGCTTTGCTCTGACAGCAACAGCTCTGAGAGCAAAGCAGGACATTTTGTAAGGCATGCAAATATAACCTTGGAAAATCAGACATGAATCCTTTGGCAGGCAATGTAAATTGGGACATTTCAGACTTGGGTGTTCTGCCTCAAAGGAATGAAAGCACAAGGTTTTTTGGTTTTGTTGTTTTATTTTGTTGTTCTAATTTAGTTATTTCTTTTCTCTTGCCTGCATAGTGCAGACAACAAAACAAAAGCAGGGTGGGAATAACTGAATTCAGGCCTCCTTGCTACCTTCTGTAGCACCCTGGTGAACAAAGCCTGCAAACTTGTGCATGCTCCAGGCAGTATAAAACCTCTCTTGGGCAGGAGGGGTGTCATAATGCACTTACTGGCTCTCAGCAAACCCAGGCCATAGCTGATCCTGCTCATAGTTGACACAAGGATTTAAGCACTTGCTTTGAAGTTATGACATAGGCATATGCTTCACTTAAACACACGTGCACCATCTCACTGACATGCAGTTCTTCAAAATGCAGTCTTTGATTGTCATTTTTAATATCCCTTTCTTGGTGTAAGATTTCTCCCCCACATACTCCAGATGTGCTAAAGCTGGATTTTTTAAATATGAAACTTCCTTGTTTTCACTTCCTGATTTCTGCTTAACCCTAAGTTAACTATCTTTTGCATTTCAGCATTGAAGAGGTCCAAAACTTGTTGATTGCTTTATTTAAAGCCATCTTGAAAGTTTGAGATTTATGTCTACTTGAAACTAAATGAGTACAATGCATTCCAGAATACAATAATTAAACTGAAAACCAAGGTAGCTTGCTTTTATAGTTTCCTTTTCTGTTTTCTTTTTTTCAAGCCAATTTTGGGCATACATTTTTATCAATGTCAAGCTAAGCTTAATGTAAGCCTTACTTTGCATGCTAAAATATATACATACTGAAATATATTTAGAGATGAAGAGAAGGTATATTGCCTCACACTTTAAATTTACTGAATTCTAAGGGCTTATTTTTGCCCCCCAAATCACCTCTCTCAGTGTAAGCTCTGCACAAATTGTGCTGTCATAAGCAGTTCAGTCTGAAATACTCTGAAGTGTCCAGTCTGCATCATCTCTCAAATCATACAGCATCTGTCTCTTCTTTTGGAGCATTGTTAAGACTTTTGACAGACTTTTATATTATTTCATTATAATAAACTTATTTTAAATAAGCATGTTTTAAAATCTCATTTTCTCCTTGCATGGATTTTGTTTCTTTTATTACAATATAGGGCCTAAAGTGCTCTTCAGGACTGCATCTGTTGTGGGTACTGTGTGAACAGTCAAAACCAGTATGTTTCTGGTTCACAGAAACTGCCTGTATGTGTCTTTGTATGAAGAATGTGAACACTCATGAAGCCTGTTTAGATTGTGAGAATAAAAGCTGTGTCTGGCACATGGTTGTGGGTCCTTGGCCAGTGTAAATATGTGGGGACTGTAGTTACAAAACAGCCAGGCAGCGTGAGAGGGATTTGTATTTTCAAATTACATGTATTATTTGACCTTGGACTCGAATCTCTTCCACAGAGTTTTCAAAGAGTTCAGAAACTCCTGTGTGGTCATGTTGAGATGCAGATGAAGAGTGGTGCTCCTTAATGTGTCCTTTCGTTCTCTCTCTCCATCTAAAGATGGCATGGCCCTGGCAGCAGGTCTGTCATAGTCATGTCTCTCTAGCAAGGGCAAGTCCCTCTGTTAAATGGCAACAACCAGGCAGAGCTCTGGGCCGTGGCAGAGGCTTTTTCTCAGCTGCAGCAGAGCCCTTGCCTGTGCTTAACCAGCCCTGTGGCAGGGCGAGGAAGGGGTGCACGTATCCTGTTGCAGCAGCACTGCTCAGCTAGAGCTGCTGTCTCCTGTGGGGTAGAGGAGACTCTGAACCCTTCTAATTGCAGTTGGCCCAGAGCATCATCCTTGCAAAGGCCAGGAGTTGTATTTGCTTCAGTGAGGGCTGAGCACGAGTCGTCAGTCCCCCTGCAAAATGCCTCCTTCTCCTGAACAGCCAAACACAGACCAGCAGCACTGCACAGACATGTTCTAATAGAAATCCCACGCACAAAAAGTTACCTCCCAGGCAAGTGCCACCTCACTCCAACTTCTGCTGATTAAGAGAAGCGAATCTGTTGCCATTACAGGATCCCAGATGAACTGCAGAAAGAGCCCCAGCTTTGACAGTCTGCCGTGCTTGTTAGTAAAGGTCAGGGGATGTGATAGTGGCTGCTAAATTCCTGTCCCTGCAGGAATTTAGATCCATGGTTCAAAATAAAAAATGCTGTGTTGAACACGTAGGGTTCATAGGAACACACAGGTGCTGCTGTTAAAATGGGAAGGTCAAAGAGGACACATTAGATTCAGTAATATCCAAAATATCCATAAATATTTCTTTTCCTTAGGGTCCTTCTGTATGGATAAAAACTATGTTTTCTGATTTTTAGAGGGAAGGACAGTGCAAGCTCACAGCACCAAAGGTATGATCAATGCAACGAGGCAGACTGAAACCTTGAGTGGGCTGGTTTCTTTTTAGCCCAGCTGGAAACCCTGCTACTCTGCAGGCAGCGTGGGGCTGGCATGCAGTTTTACTGACCTCTAGGAAATAAAAAGCTATTGAAATGCACAATATGGGACCAGCAAAACCTGGAATACAGGTTTTAAAGATCAGTTCAATATGTGTATGCAAACTTGTCCCCTGAATTGTGGCCATGAGGAGAAAAGTTTTACCATTTGAAAACTGAGAGAGTAAGAATCAAGCACAAGTACTAGGACTGAGAAAAGGAATTGCAGGAAATGCTGCAGTACACCAGACATTTCCAGACATTGGTGCAACCAAGCTAAGTGTCTCTCTGTCCATTTGAAAGCTTTTGTCCAAGATGTCACCATGGTTTTTTTCCTCATATTTCAATACATTGACCCAAATATATTCCTTAATGAACAGATGTTTATTTCACTCCTTCTGTGTCTAACACCAGTTTTAGTTTTGTTTCTTGTGTGTTGTCATTAAAAAAAAAGAAACAGCCTTAGAAAGCTTCCAGCTTCCCTGCCCTGCTCCTGTGAGGGGATGGTTCCCAGAGAAGCTGCACTGATGGCACTGCAGGCTCAGCCACCAACTTTGGGAATTAGGGAAAAAAGCTTTTCTAGGTTTTGCTGTGTTATTCCCCTAGCCTTCACTTTTACCAGCCTGTATTTCTTTGCTGGTGTCCTGGTTTGCAAGGTCTGGTAAAATTTCTCCAGGGTCTTTCACTGTTTACCCATGGCTTTAGGTTGGTGTCAGCATGAGTGCAGGAGTTCTGCCTGCAGCTGGAGGAGCTGAAATTGGTGCTACTCCTATTCTTTCAGAGCTGTCAAAGAGCTTCACTAAGATGCTGGTGCCAACCAGCAGCGTTTGGCTGCTTTCTCTGCCTGTACGTCACTGCCTTCAGCAAGATGCACTGGTGTGTGGCCTGTGCAAAGTCCTGCAGCAATGTCAAAGAGAGAACAGCTCACTGTTTTCCCCAAATTAAACAGATCTGAGACTTCAAAATGCGTTTTGCATCAATTTGTTTGTACCAGGGCTCCTGCTCCAGCTATGGCTCTCTGCCAAAATAATTTCCAATCAGTTTAGCATCTGTTTCCAGTGTTGGTATCACCAGCTCATCTGTGGCCTTCAGAGACCAGACGTGCCTCACATAGTTTTCTATAGGTCACAGTTTTCCACTTGCTTTCTTGCTTAGCAGGTGGTACCCAACTCTTCCTGCAAGCGGGAGGAACTGGGCAGTGCAGTTCTGCTGTGCTGCCACCCCTCTCCTGCCTCACTCTCTCCCAAGTGTGCCATCGGAGCCGTGGCCTCAGGTATTCACCAGCACTCAGGTACCACACAGTGAGCAGCAGGCAGCTTTGCAAACAAAGCAAGCAGCTCTGCCCCACGAGCGGGACGTGGCTGTGTGCTGTGGGGTGCTGTGCATGTCTGTGGAACCTGCACCCCTCTGAGCCCTGAGGCAGCTGGGAGAGGCTGTCTTCCCAAAAACCCTCTCGTCAAGAGCAAGAGTCCTGCTCTCCCACACACAGCCTCGTTCTGTGCCCCGGCCGTGGTGTGAGGCGCTGACAGTTCTACTTCAGCAGATGTGCCAGCGGGGCACAGGAACCTCCTTGCATGCGCATCTCCCCTTGTCAGGATGTACTGAATGTCCCAGTCACTCAGTGGATCATGCCAGGACATTTCACAATTTATTTTCTTCAATCCAGCTTACTAAATTCCCTTTCCTTCCCCACGAGTCTGTGAAGGATCTATATTCTCTCACCTTCGATCTACAGTGCACTCTCGGTGTATAAATAGTCACTGTTATTTATACCTCCCACTTCATCAGTCACCTTGAGCAGGCTTCTCTGCCCTGGGCCTCAAACCAGCACCTGGGCAGAATATGGGGAAAACCCTGGACTATTTCAAAGCATTTGGACATGCTTCTTGTCAGCCAGCCCAGAAGTTTCTTCATATAGCACTTTGTTTACTTCTATCAGTCTTGTGTGGAGAGTTCATATATCCAGACTACGCTCCTTCTGAAATAGGACTCCCTCCTGTCCAAGCTCTTTTGCTTTGGATAAGGTAATTTAATATTAATTTACATTTTCTTAACCCTATGTCATCAGGCAATGTTCACAGCTTGTGAGAATGTAGCTGTTATCCATCCAGGGTGAGGATTTACCTGCCCACATTTGTATTTTTTTTTGGTCTACTGACCACCTGAAATGGAGCTCTGCTTTCTGCTCTATTGATGGAGACACCTAAGAACACATAAAAGCAGGATATTCCTATACAAACAGAACTTTTCAAAAACAGCTATTTATCACCTTTTTATTAAAATGGAAAGAGACAAGAAAATAATCTTCTGAGGCAGCCTTGCCTTAAAGAACTTTTCTTATGGGCTTCAAAGTTTGGTGAAACCAAGGGAGGGTCTGGAAAGCTGCCTTGGTTTATAGCCCTAAGTAAATTTAAGACATACATAACCACATTGGTAAATCACAGCTGTCAGGCGTGTGTCCCTCAGCCTCAGTGACAACCTTCAGTTGAGCCACAGGTGCTGAGGGTGTGGGGGGGAACTCTTTCCACTCCCAAATCCCGATGTAATTCATCTGCTGTGGTTACAGCAGAAATTAAGAAGTCTTCAGTCTGCACAGATAGATGTGCTCACCAAGCAGACCACCCTGCTGGCAAACGTGGATGTGAGCATTGCAAGCAGAGAGAGAGACGGGAGCCACCCGGCATCACCCCCACAGCGCTGCAGAAACCCCCTCACAGCCTTTGGCGGGTTTGACAGGAAGTTTTAGCTCTCTCTACCCTGCAGCTGGAGCCCTTCCATCCTCGGGGCTGCAGAATGCAGAGGCAATACTGGTAGAGAGAGCAGGGGGTTCCCCTTGCACATGGCCCACAGATACCTGACTGCTGAATGCAGGAGGAATAAACACATTATTTGCACGTCCTTAGGGCTCGGTTCTTCCTTGCCAATACCCACTACAAACTCTGCGATGTCAAGCTGTTTGTTCCATAGGCCAGTTGTGGCAGTTTAATCCTCCCTGCCCCATGGTTACTCCTCGACAAACCTACAGGACATAATTGCTCATCAAATAATGTGATTGTGTGGAGCAGAGGACAAATATTTGACATCTTTAAGTTAGCATAACAGCTCGGTCTCAGACAGCATAAGGCAGAGCTTGCTGACCCCAGGCAGCAGCAGGTACAGCTCTTGGAGCTTTATTTAGAAGCTGTAATCCTGCAGCCTTTCACACCACATATTGTCTTGCTCAAAAAGTCCTGGCAGAGAAAGCCTCTCTGCCCTTCACTGTGCCCACCAAGACCTGATTTTCCCCACTGGTCCCACGCTTCTGCTTTGGGGCTGCTGCTAGGTTTGACAACTAATCTCTGCTCAAATGACAGCAAAGCAGTAACTTGTCACTGCAGCCACCACGTGGTTTATGATGGTTTATCTGAGTGTACTGGGGCATCACAGTTTAAACCCAGCATTTCACTGTATTTCACAACCAGTCTCCCTGTGGATTTTGACCCATAATATATAGATTTCAACCAGCCACTTCTGGACAGTTCAGTTGCCTGAACTATTCTGTTTCTCACCTCTAATCAGCCATCCTTCTCTTCAAACCTGCTAACAACTCAAAACCTGAGCAGTCCTCAATGTTCTCTTTCGTGACACATCCTGTCCTCAGAGCAGTAGTGCCAGGTAGGTAAAATGTGAAACCTAGCGGAAATGTGTAAAAGAAATTACATTGCTGTGAAGCATCAGGGTTGCTAGGCTCCTCTATATTCCCATTGGTCCATCAAATAATCTCTGAGAGGAAGACATGGGAAGCACCAAATATAGCCTTCCCCAAATGTCTGACTGGCTCAGCACAGGCTCTCCCAGCTCATGCATGATGAGTTTCATGGGGGTACATGGCTAATTGGAATGAGGAGGGCAGGGAGCAATGGTAGCTCATCTCTTTCAAACAAAATTAGTCACTAAAGAGTTTCTGGGATCCCACGAAGGGCTTGGGGAACAGATGGGGTTCTCAAGCTGTTCTCTCTCTGCTCCACCAAACTGGGGATGTTCTGGTTAGGAGGGCAAAGAAAAATAAGTGTTACGTGCCTGCATTTCCATGTTGTAAGTCAGTACTAAGTAGTGGTTCAGTGGGAAATTCTGCTGAGTGTCTCTTCCTCCCGGGACGGTGAAATGAATAACTATAAACACCCACCGCCCTATTTACCCTACAGAGGATGCTATGGACCCTGACAGGGCTCTGACTCCTCTTCAAGATGAATTCTGAAACTTTCCTCCACACCTGGCACAAGGGTCAAAGACATCTTGCCATGGGCTTGAATTTTATGCTGATGTCAGTTTGTTCACTTATTAAAGGGTGACACTTTAGACCAGCTAAGAGAGGGTCATCAGTTGCCAAGTTTCTAAATATACTAAACATGCTGCTGTGTGAGCAGGTTAATGTTACCTCCTCTTCCTCCTGGCTGATTTATTGTGCCATTAACTCAGATTCCTGCTCTGTCAAACCTCTGTGTAATCACACACCAGCCAGGCAGGTTCCCAGCGGCACCTGCAAAACAGCTCAGGGAGTGCTTTGTCCTTCCCAGTGTCCTGCAGGAGACACCTCCAGCAGCATTAACCCTGGGGACAGCTCTGCAGACAGCTTTTCCTGAAGGACACGAGACTCCCTGATACACGTGGCAGTGTCAGGCCCCTTTCCATCCCAGCCACACTGGCCAGAGTGGCTCCTGCTCCATGCAAAACCCTGCTGCATCCCTTGGCTTTACTGTCAGTGGCTTTGATGGGTTCGGCCCCATCATTCTCCTTCCCACTCCTTTCCAAAGAAAATCCTGAGCAGCACTCCATACAGGAGGGCTACTTGCTCAGTAGTGTGTGGGAAGGCGGCAGCAAAATACATCTGTTTAAACCTTCTTCTCTCTTACTGCAGAAGATTATGCATCCAAACTGGACCCTCCCTCAGATGCTTGGGGAAACTGTCAGGGTGAATTAAAAATTGTAAAAGGCCAGGGCTATAACTCAGTGCCTTTTAAGTGCCAAGATTTTGTGGGGAACGGAGGGAGGGAAGTAGCCACTAATGTAATTTCCATCAGGAGTACACTTCTCTAATATAATTTGGCCTGGCCATCCTTTCAAACGCAGCCTTCCCTGGCTGGGCTGCTTCAGGGCCATCTTCCTAAATGACCCAGTAATTACTGATGCAATGAAGGCATGTGCCCAGGCTTTGCTCTGGCCTTTTCAGCCCTGGAGTGACACCAGCTTTCTGCATAGAGCACATTCCTGGGCATGTAACTGGGCACATTGATGTTGTGGGGATTTTTCACTGACTGTGTTCATTAAAGATGCAAATGGCTCATTTGCTTAGGCTTTGCTCCTTCTTTCTCTTTGGTTAAGGTCTGGCAGTGCTCTAATGGTCAACAAGTTGTACGGTACTGGATTAATAAGCATCAGTTACTCTGATCCAAATTCCTGATCCAAATTTTACATTCACCAGTTGTCTGTCCTTTTGCCAGTACTTTATGCTGCCTGTAGGAGAGTTCAATAGCTCATTACTCTGTGCTTTCCTTGCAAGGGAAAAGTTTCCAGGGAAGGCACCCTTGCTTTGCCATATCCATCTCCTTAGGCAAAAGCTATCACAAAAAGAACTTCAAAGTCTATCAGAAAGTATTCTCTTTGCCTCACCCTTTCTGAATTAAAATGCGATTTTTCCAACAACTCTTTAAAGATCTCCTTGCAGCATTGTGCGTGATAGACTTAAATATCATCAAAGAACCACAGCACAGCCCTGATTTCCTTCTCTTGGGTTTATTTTGGTCACCTTTCTTAAAATACATCTCCTGATTGCATGTGGCAGCCAAGTATATTGAATAGTCCCCGAAAGCAGCTAACTGGGGACTTATTACTGTTACTGCTCATAAACAGCTGGTGCTCAAGGACAGTGACTGTTCTTGGGGACTTGCAGTTTAAGGATAACCACCAATTCCCTCTCTTCTTGTACAAATGAGTGGGACTGAAGTAGGAAATGCACCCTACAATTTTTAGAAGGTAAGAACCATGGCCAAGGGGCTTTGCTGTGACATATGCAGGGCTGTCACAAGCAAAAGATGTTTGAAAAGGGATGGTGTGAGAGATTGAAAGAGAAGCTGAAGAAACCCAGCAGAGCAACAAAGGCATTGCAGGGTTTTGGGGAGGCTACAAAGGATATGAACTTTGGTGCCTTTAGAGGAAATAAGAAGAAAGAAAGAAGAAGTCAGGTGCATGGCCAGATTTATGGGCAAGGGCAGCCTTGACAGCTATGATTTTGAATTATTTGAAGGGAAGGGAGAAATGACATAGGCATTTGGGTGCCAGAGAGGTGAGTGTCATAGAAGATGAGTTTTTAGAAAGGACAGGCAGAAAATAGACTCACTCACTCTGTCTGTCAATATACTTCCTTTTCCCCTGGGGACAGGCAGCACTGCCCTTCTCCGGAACACCCTGTTGTATATGAAGGCCTTGGGACAACAGACTCGCAGGCTGCTACTGCGAGGCAGGACCCTCTTCTTGAATCCTGGGTGCCAGTTTCTGGAAATGTCCAAATCCTAGGTGCCACCATCACCGTTCCCACTGTCCATCAGCACCGGAGACTGTTGCTCGCTGGTTCGCAGCCATCAGCTCAGCCTCTGATACAGAGTTACAAAGCAGCCAGTAAATACATTATCGGGTAGCAGGAGGAGATAATCCCCCAAACCACAGCCCAGCGCCTTATGAAAAACAAGGACCTTACAGATTCCAATTGGAGATCGGTGGAAGTGGAGCTATTCTGCCTGTGGCATGTTCCAGGGGTCAGCGTGGGGCTGAGGCAGCGGCCAGCCCAGGAGCAGGAATGCAGAGTCACACTCCCAGGCTGTGCACATGTCATTGTGCCCACACAGGACGGTAGGCGGGGAGAGGCAGCAGGCATGGGAAAAGAGGTGTTCTTTCCCTCCCCAGCATCTTAAACTAGGTAATTATATTTAAAAACCGTGTTGTCAAACCCAAAATTAAATAAGGGAAAGTAAGGACGTAGGGGAACTAAGGTAGCATGGTTTATTGACAAGACTGCTAATATATGCAGTAGGTAATTACACATATTTAATCATATATTAAGTGCAAGCTGGATTTTTTGTATACATTAATACAGTGCATGGCATAATGCTTTGTACTTGCCTAGAGTTGCATACTGATCATTAGAAAACTCTCCTACAAGCATTTGCTGCTACAAAAGTCCAATAAACTGAAATATTCCAATTAACTTTTGAACCAGTCTTGGCACAACGTGTTTAACTCAGAGAAGGAGGGAAGACAATTTGCAGCAGACCAGGCATCACCCAGCTGAAGAATACCCAATTAATGATAAATCAGGTATGTCAGAAATGAGGGCAAAAGATTTCTTTTGCAGCTTTTATAATCACATATACTTTACACCTTCCCAGGTGTCTTTCTCATGCCTTATGGCCTGAGGGGAACAAGACAGTAACAGTAGGGTGAAACTTTGGTTTCCTTATATTTTGCATTGCTTTGTCCATTTAAAATCCATGCTTTGCAAGTGTTCTCAGACAGACCAGACTGATAGGACCCTTTCTGAACATGTGCAGCACAGTACAGCTTTACCTGGGTGATCACATCTCCTGTTCACATATTCTATGATCCATGCACGTAGCTTTGTTATTTCAACGTCCTTTGGAGGTAGGAGCTTTTAACTAAAAATTATTCAACTGAAAACTGAAGGTGAGAGGCCACTGGAACTACCAAGCTTCTCAGAGACTCCTGCCTTTTTGGGGGTTGAGATGAACTCTTTGAAGAAGGTGAGTGGTTCAGATGAAGTGTCTCCAAGCCGAGGATGGTAACACCCAGCAGATGCTGACAGAGGTTCAGCCGCAGGGAGGGCCAGCAGGACATGCTGCTGGGAGTGTGTCTGTCCTCCAGAGCCTCCCAACAACCTACTCCTCATGGTGTGATGCTGCTGGAACCTGCTGCTTGCACAAGCACAGGAAATTAAAAAGCAGTTGTGCTTGTGCCTAGATTTCCAGAGTTTGTGGCAATTTTCTTGTCCCAGTGGTTCCTGGACCTTTTACTAAGACCTCAGTTAAAAAAAAAAATTAAAAAAAATTAAAGTGTTGAACTGGGCTACAAATGCTGGTGGCTTGGCTTCATAGCAACATAAATAGCCCAGGTAAGTGATAGTCATGAAGAGTACATGATTTTTCTTTCTTTTTTGGTTGTAAATTGGTGATTTCCAGTATTGTTTTGTACATGCATAGTTAAAGTCTTCTAGGCAGGTGGTAAAAGTTGCATGTGTTTCTTGATTGCTTTAATGCATTATCATTATAGCACAACATCCACCTTTATTTAACCTTTACAGAAGTGCCAATGTCAGCGCAGCTATTGCAGCACCGTCACTGGCACAGATAACTCACACATTTCACACAGTTCTGTACAACATTTACCACAAAGCAGAAAAGAGTGGCTTGTAGGAAAATAATGTTTAGTTTTAAGGCTTTTAGTCCCGAATTCTGCACATCCTTGGTTTCATTTTCTGTTATAAACTCTTTGTCACGTGACATTTAATATGCTTCCCGTGTAAAATTTGCTCTTTATCACTTGCTAATAAATAAGTGTATAATTACCCTGGCTCCAATCAGAGCTGATACAGGTGAGCGAACTTCCCAGGAAACAAAACCCACAAGTACATTGCACAGCATGACGGAGCACCCACGAGCACGCTGCCCCAAGGTCTGACTACGGCGACACAAAACTGAGCGCACACACTGGGGCACACGGCGACGCAAACAGCGAGCGGCGGGGGAGGCAGCACAGGGTGTAGCTCGTAACTGAATGATGATGGTCGGGTGGACAAGGGGTTGCAAATACAAAGACTTTCCAGTGTGGACACCAGAGTGAAGACAGTGTGTACATGGCCATGGTTTCAGGCTAGGAATCGCTGTTGTCCCAGCCCCCTGGGGTCAGGCAGTGCCCAGCCAGCTCAGCTCAGAGGAGAAAAATATGGAAAGATGTTCCATCTTTATCTTCCCTCCTTGTCTAATTTTCTCTTGGGAGAGAACTTTTTGGCTATTTCATAGTTTATCTGTCCAGTTTGTCCTTTGTGGTGTGTTGTGCAGGCCTCCTGTGACTGCAGTGCACAGACACACACAGACAACACCTTCGCCTGAAGGTGATGTTAACCAGCTTATTTGGCTGATTTGTGGATTCTGAAAGAACTTTAACTCCTTTGACCAATGAAGGAGTATTGGTAACCTTACAGTTGCCAAAGTCATCTCTTGTGGATACAACACTTGCTAAGTTCACATTGTAATAAAAGAGAATCTCCCTCTAAACACCGCATCCAAGATATGCTTTGTGTTTCTGCAGAGAAGGGTTAAAGACAAAACCCCTGAAGAGATTATATTTGGGTTTAACAGTGCTAAGTCGAGGTAATTGTTACACGATGTTCCTGGTTAATGAAAGTCAGCTTCCAGTAGTTTAATGTTGCTTTTGTGATGGAGAGCAAGTTGCCATCCGCAGCCACATGAAAGTCTCACTGGCACACACTGTTTGACATTTATTTCTCTATTAAGACAGGATGCAGTGGTCCTATTTTTCCCTACCTGATGAATTCATTAAAAACAAATCTCAAAATGGCCATCAGCAGCATAACGTGTCTTTGTTTTCACAGAGGTGGGTGGGTTGTTTTTCTGTCCCAGTCCTTCTTGGGTAGGTGATAGTGTAGCACCTAGCACCCGCTACACGTGGGATGCTACCCACCTCCGCTCCCTTCATGTGAAGTATCGACACTGTGTGGAGTCAATGTAGCAGTAAGAAGTGCAACGCAATTTTCCATAAGACCTAGAATAAAAGAGAGTATCTCAGTTTTAAAGCATGGTATAGTTCACTTACACGGTTTCTGGATGTAGCTCTCTATAGGAGTGAAGAACATCAGAATATGCAGATGCAGCAACATATGGGAAACAAAATAGGAGGGTAATTTGCATCAGAGCTCGACTGTGTTGTCCTTTGTCAGCAAAACAGGACTCCAGGAGAAACTATGGGTGAAGACTTAATTCCCAGTAATGTCAATTAAAAAATAAAATCCCTATTGGCAGCAGGACTAGAGCATTTCATGGGGGTGGATGAAAAACGCTCTGGCGCTCACAGGAGCTGTGGAACAAAATACTGGAAGTTCTGAGTTAAGTGTTTCTCCAGTTACTCCTGATAGCTTCAGCAGGCGTGACTGTGCCTGTCCTTTAAATTATTTTTCATGTACTTGAAATAATGAGAGTGACACATTTGAAATAATTAAAAAAAAAGTAAGAAGAGTCCTTGCAAAATAAGGAAAAACAGAGACTTTGTCTTTCTATTGGCTTAAACTGAGCTGCAGTGCCTCTACCTACTGAAGACCTGACCAGAGTTGTTAATAAGAATTTAAATGAGTTTTTATTGCTGGCATGTCTAAGTGAATAACCCATCCACAGCACCAAGATGTGGACTAAGCAGCTTTAAAACTTTGTCCTTGGATAACCCACGTTCTCAGACCAACATAAAATCTGAAGAGAAGGTGTGTGAAATAGGAGGAGGGATCCGTGGGCTGGAAAGAGTAAAAAATGGGAAAATCTGTTGCAGCAGAGCTCTTGGAGGAAAGGTTACTTTGGGGTAAAACTCCCATGGGAGTGCCATGCTCACATACTCAGCCCACTTTACTCATGATTCACAGTTTTTCTTTAATTTGGCAGATAACTTGCAGACTACACACAAAAATAAAAGATGTCAGTTGCTCTTCACAACTTGAATATACATGCAAAGTGAAATTTATAAAATTTTCCTCAGGCTTTTGTGGTGCTATCTTTGGCACCAAACTTCAGACTCTTAGAAGGGAATAGTTTTCTCAGTAGAAAACAGCTCCACACTGTCTGAAGATGAGGTCTCTGTAAAATGTTTCATGTTTGTCAGGTTTACTGGTCTGGATTTTAGTAATCTCTTACACCAGAAGTGCTCCAACAATTACAGTGGAAGGATTAGCACAGCACTAGGTTTACAAAGACATCCTGTGGTTTCTTATTCCTGTCAATTATCACATTATTGTTCCCTGAATGATGAGGGCTCTGCGCATAATTTAATTTGCAAATTAAATGTTTCCTGTTAGCCAGTAACAATACCTGACAGCTAAATAGAGGTGCTGCGTTTGGAGGCAAAACGCTGACCGGAGGAAGCTGCCTAAACAAAGGCAGGGAAGGGGAGTCAACAATAAGCAGATGTGTAAAATGAAGGACGTTGCTAAGCAGATGTATGGCTTTGCATCTGCTGCTGAATGACTTTCCTGCGCCTTGCAAGAGCTGGCAGATGACTGCTTGATTCAGAAGTGAATACATCCCTAGAGTACCCATTAACGGGAAGGGCAGCAGGAGGTCGGTACCAGCCTGTGCTTTGGTTGTTGTGGGTTTTTTCCTTCAGTGTGATCATCTCCTCATGATCTTTCCTACTCTTCCTATGTTATGGCTGGACATTAACACGACCAGATGAGGAGATCTTGGCCAGAAACGGGCAAGCATGGGTCTGTGTGACCTTCATTCATTTTTATGGTAAGAGGCGTGTACTTCTTACTGTGAAATGAGATTAAGCCCTAAAAAGTCAACAATATACAGAAATAATTTGATAGACTCTTCCTTCCCTGCTACTTGCAGTGGTCCCAGTGGAACAAAGTTTAAGTCTGTGAGACTCCTCTGTTTTAAAGCTGGCAAAGGGAAAAAAGAAAGGAAAACACACACAATCCCCCCCACCCCCAACAAAAAAACAACCAAAAAACCACCAAACCAAAGTGAAGAGCCCCTCTTACATACCCAGGAAGGTATGTTCTACATGTCAAATATCCAAAATCCATCCCATCGCAGTCTTCAACCCCCTCGTGCTTGTAGCCATCTCCACAGTAAGCACGGTGGCACCCTTGTGAAAAATAAAGAAAGAAATACCTTCCAGGCACTTCATATGTAAAGAAACAGGCAAAGTAAGTGGAACTAGGTTTTTAAGGGTTAAGTATAAAACAAGATATTTTGGGGGGGAGGGGGGCATTCTGTTAGTACTGCCTAAGAAGGAACAGTATTCTTCACTACAAAGGATGTGCGCTTTTTTTGCCTAATTTCAAGGATCCAGGGAAAGAATGGATAAGTACTAAAAATAATTGCTACAGAATCACTAATTACAACAGCACTTGTTCTAAAAATTACTATTTCCATAAACAATTACCACCAAAACAAGTTAAAGGAAACAAAATACAGTTAACATTAATGATCTGGGGAGGTCACAATCTCAAAAAAACACTCTTAGGTCATTAAGTGGTTTGAAATTCCCAACCTAGACCTTTACCCAATTCTGTGCAATATCTATGTTTGTCTGCTCTGAGTTCCCACATATGAACGGAATTATGTAGCCTGTCTATATAAAAAAAATGTATATAACTATTGCCAAAAACATGTTTTTCCCAACACTGACTCCTACTGGCTTGAGTGTGACTGGGACTTGTGACATTTTTTCATGGTGACTGACATGTAGGCTGCAGTAATTTGCGGGTTTGTTTGCCTTTTCAGCAACTGGACTTTGATTTTGATATCTTCAGCACATTGAGAATTACTTCATAACATGAACAAATTCATTTAGTTAAAATCCCTTTCACATCTTCTGGTGAATCCATTGATGTTAAGCAAAGGATTAAACAGACACTCAGGAATACGGCGTCCATAAGAGGCTAAAGTGGGTTATTTACAAATAGAAATGCAAATTAATTGCACTGAGAATGTGTTTGTCAGAAATTGATGCTTCTAAGATCAACAAGCCTATTTCACAATAAAATCCATTTAATATTTGGTTAGACTTTTCCTTTTGGTTCGGTCACAGGAGAAGAATGATGACAATGTGCTCATTTCCAAGTAACTCAGTGATGACTCCTTGGGTCACATCAGTGTCAGAAATCCATGTATTGCAAGGCCTCCATGGACCTGAAGCTTTGCCCAGTGCACAGGACAGAGAACACGATGTGCCCTCAGACACACAGTGTACAATTTTGCAGACACTACAAGTAATGAACATTATTTTCCCACATGGTTGTTCCCCACGGTTGATTACAAATTCTAATTGAATCATTTTCTCATGTCTGGAGACTGGAGAGATCCTGCTGTCTCTCTGGAGTACTCTGCAGTCAGGCAAGCTTAGAGGGGTTTTTATTTTTATGTCTCCCTACACCTGGTGCTACTGAATTGCCTTTGAAATGTCTTTCCGGTTGTCATTGAGAAGTTGGCTGGGATTGCTAAATTGTAAGGGGGAAGGGTAGTGAGGGACAGGTGGATGGAGAAACTCGCATAGGGCATGGCTGCGTACACCCCATTTTCAAAGTCAGGCTCGAAAATGGAGGGATATATAAATGAAGAATTGCCTCTTTTAGTGTTGGCTGATACTGTTCTGAAATGTGAAGAAGCACCCCTTTGCTAGGAGCAGCAGAGCACCAAACCTACTGTGTGGAGGTGGTGTAGTGCTGTGCTCTGGGGAAGGATTCAAGCCATAAAAGTAACAGAGGGAGAAGTGACGGTTGCCACAGCTGCTTGAATGCTTACATGCTCTTTGCCATCCACAATCAGCAAAATGGAAAGAAGATGGAGTAGATATGAATTAAATGTTATATAAATCTTACAGTGAAACTAGTGGGTCAACACCTTCCCTACGCAAGTGAGTAACAAAATTCAAAGCGGTGTTTCTGGACTCATGATCTATTTTAGCATGAGAAACAGCCAGCTTCAGTGTCTGTCCCAAGGGTTGTGCTGCACTGCAAAGGTGTGCACAGCTTTTAGAGAGCTGGCAGCCCCCAGGAAAGGGGTGTGTGTAAACCAGCTGCTGGGTTTGGCCCCTGGAATGTTTGGCTTTCCTTGTGTGATTTAGACAGCAGTGCACCCTGTGGAAACAACAAATGCACCATCCCTGGCAGAAGGAAGCCACTCCTGCTGCACTGTAACTTACTGATACAGTCATCAGTCACAACTGCGTTGCCGTCGTCGCACTCTTCCCCGTCCTGCACGATCCCGTCGCCACAGGTACCCCTGTCCTCGAAGCGGTAATCCACGGGATAGAGAGGGGTGAGCTGGCCAAGCAAACACACAGTGGTTATTGAATCACACCAGCAAGCAGAGGTGAAGGGCTCTGGGGGCAGATCCCACAACCAGGTTTTTATGTCCTGTTATTTGTTAGTCAGAGGGTTTATATAGAGTCAGATCCTAAGTCCAGAAGACACAAGAAGGATCCTGCTGCTAATCTCAGCAGGACTCAGCTCAGCTACTTGAAGCAATAAGGAAATATATGAGTTTGGTTTGCAGGGCTTTTGTTCTGCAACTTTGTACCCCGGTGAGTTTTGCCTTATCTTATATTAAATAAAAACTCTCTTTACTACTCTACTTCCCCAATCTCTGCTCCAGTTTGTTCACCAGTGGAACCTGGTTCACAGGGAGGTTAGCAAAACCTGCTGAGTCTGTCTGTTAACAGACTCCTGTGAACAAAATTCACAGAATTATGTATGGTTGTGGCAGTATTCAAAAATGAGCTTTTTCCCCATTTGCTTAATTGATTCTGTATGACAGCTGAAGTACAGAAGTATGTTCTGTATTTCAAAATGAATGAAGCATACAGCCATGAGTTTTCTGAGACCACAGTCAAATTTTCACCTGTACTGGGAGCCATCCAAAGGTATCCTTGAAATACAAAGATCTCTGATCTCTTCTAAAAGCTAAGGCATTTTCAGTGTTTAACCGGTCCAGTTCTTCTTGATTATTCACCACAAAAATCTGCAGCACAGAAAAAGAGGTGATTGGTAACCTTCTCAAGAAGTTTTTTGGATTGTCATGGAATCTAGCTTTGCCATATGTATCGTCAACTAGGTAAATAATCACACAGAAAAAATGGTTTTGTTTTCTTCAGAGAGACAGGAGGTGAGAACCTACACCCATGGAAAGAACGGTGTTTCCTGGGCACCTCACTACAGCCCCAATGGCCCCTATTTTGAAATGCACATCCAAAAAAATGTAAAGATCATGCAAATACTGGTGCACAATCACTGCTGAGAAGAACTTTGTGAGGTTCAAATGGTTTGATGGTGAAACAATTGCAAAATCCAAACAGGCATAAGTTCTTTCTGTGGATTGACTATAACTTTTTAGACACGTTTGTGGCTACAAAATAAATAATGCACGGCTCAATACAACCTTCACTTAACTTTATCACTTTGTGCTTTCTTTAGATTTAATTGGCATTAAAATGCATGTTTATTTATATGCATATACTTTGGTCTAAAGCCAAGTCTTCAATTACACTGAAAAAAAAATTAGTTCAAAATGAAAAAATTAGGACGAACTGCTCTATTACCCATTTTTTTTAATGTCTCGGCCACTGAAATTGGATGTAGGAGGCATTAGGAAATAATCTCTTCCTTCTGCAGCTTAATCAATTTAATTTTTGCAAGATTCAAGCCATTTTTAAATTAAGAAAATGCAAATGGAGTGCTTCTGAGCAAAATAGATTTAGGGCTGAGTCTGATTCTCACCAGCATAAACAGAATTGGCTCTTTTTAAAATAAGTTACCCTGAAATTTTTGCATAGCAGAATATTCCCATAACCCTGGACAAAGGCCAATTTCATCAAAGAAGCATTGAATAAAAATGCCTGCAGCTTGAATGAAAGAAAGCAAAGAAATAGGAAGCCAGCACAGAACTGATTTTGTAATTGTGTTCAGGAGCTCATGGCGCAGCCTCAGAGCTCCAATGTCTCTTGAAATCAATAGCAGAACTGTGCTGTCTCAAACCATTACAGATATCAGCCTTTAAAGTTGCACACGATTTAAAAACTGAATGACTCTAAGCCAGTGACACAAAACCAGCACTTTGTTTCCCAGCCTCTGCCCTCCCTCGGCTGCACTGGCACTGGAGGAGCTGCTGGGTGCAGGGGTGACGGCACTGAGGATGTGCTGCTTTGGCACACCACGGGGCCAGGGCACAGAGCACCATCTCTGGAGCTTTGCCATGTGCAGCTAGAGAACCCTGACAAGAGCTGTCAAGCTGTCCAAGGCAGGCTTCAAAGCTGCTACATGGAGATCTGAGCAGAATAAACAACAGTGATGTTTAAGCTCCTGCTCTTTACACTCAAGGGAGTAAAACAAATAGGGCAGGCAGGAAAACAGGGACTGCTGCTCTGGAAGAGCCTCATTTCCAGAGCTAAGCCTTGCCTTTTTGCCACCTCACATTCCTGGCAACAAAATGGCACTTGACCATCACTAAATGAGGGCTCATAGTGATGGACAAATACGGTATTTTAGATACTTACAGTCTCATTACTATCTTTTAAGATCTGATATGAAACTGTGCCTGATGGAGAAGGAGGGTAATAAGACCTACACATAACATTGCAAGCCTTATACCTTTTCCTACGACTTCTCCAGGCTGCAAAGTATGTGATAATTTCTTTTGCATGCAGTGTGATGTGATATGCATCTTTATCGCAGCACATTTGTCTCTCACCATTATGTTTTTAAAACATCAGGAGGGTTTTTTCCCCATGCAGCACAGGCAGGGATGAGCGAGCAGCTGACACTGCTGACAAGACTCTCAAGCACTCGTGCAAAAGACTGAGCTCAACGACCCAGTTTACTGGTGGTGTGAGCGTCTCCCTTTCACACACTAACAGCTTTCTGACAACGTGACAGATGGGGCTTTAACAAAGCTAATTGCTGCTTAGTGACATTCAGAGACAACCAGACACCGCACCATTTCCACTTGCTCGACTGGAGTGCCTGGGCTATGCTGGCACACAGCAGCAAGGTAGCATCTCATGGCTAAGTGCTACAACGCACAGAATAATAAGGCGGGGCCCAGCAGAAGGAAAAGCACATAAATGGTGTTTACAAAGCCCAAAGAAATCAGAGATGAAAAATTGCTAGGGCACTTTTCACCAATGCCTTTTCCTTTAGAGTATTTTGTCCACTTTGCTCATAAAAAAGCTTTCAAGGCTAGAGATGGAGATTAGCTATATAATGTGTATGTCTGCAGACAGGAGCCCAGACACCTGATTCCCATGGCTTATGGAAACTCCTATTTGTTTCAAGGTTGAGGGCCTGTGCTTTGGGAGAAAATTCTATTGTGTATGTGAAATGCTTGACCCTGATATTCAACTCTGAAATCACTGTCTTAAAAAAAACCAGGAAAGAGATGTTTACTTAACTGACCAGCCTGAAATGTATTTTGATTTAATGAAATAAAAAGAACAGATTATATAAAAGAAAGAGAACATCCTCAGGTTTGAAAAAGGTTTCCAAACACATGCTACCTTACTGATGTTTTGAAACAGCACATCCATCACACAGCTATCTATGAGACCAAACTCTTTTGCACCAACTGGATCTCAGAGGTTTTGGGTACTAGTAATCACACATTGCCCATATATTCTTCCTATTAAATAAAAATGTTAGTGATTACAACATTTCTTGTAAGAAAAACACTTAAGAACTGCTCACATCCCCTCCCAGAAAACCTGCTTACCGCGGGAACTTTTGGGTAGCTGTGTCCAAACACAGATTCCTCGTATGATGGGTTACTCATATGTTGTGGGGTTCTGCAGAGACATCTCCCTGGAGGCCCTGGAAGTCCTCGTTCTCCCTTTGGTCCTATTGCAAATTGCCCTAGGAAGCAAAGTACCAGGTTGCCTTGTTAGCAAGTTACTACACAAACACAAACACAGACTTAGTGGGAAAAGTACGGATCAGGTGGATATATGCATTTACCCAAGTTTTCACATAGGCACATCTCTCACCTAATCCACTGCGAACTGAAGGATTGCCAGAACCACTAATTCCAGTACTTTAGGAGAAAGATGCCAGTTTTTTACCACAGTCACATTATTTCAGATTGCCTTTTGAATTTTTCTACCAGTTTTACGGAGGAAGAGAGAGACCATTTGCTTAGAATAAATGTCAGTCTGTTTGAAGCTATAGAAATTCGGGACAGGATGAACACACAGATAACTCTACAGCATCTATGCATCAAATTTTGTAGAATCAGTCTCTGTATGCATCTACAACACATTGGACTGGTGTCTTTGTACAACCACTTGAGCAATGCTGTTTCACAGGTTTCTGTACAGCAAAAACCCAACTAAAAATACAGGAGTTTTTTAATTAAACATTTTTTTTTAAGTACTGTTTTTTGACTTTCAGACTTTGGCTAGGATGCTCTGCAGATTTAGAATATGAGCCAATAAGTCCATACTGCAAGCAGTGGCATCATTACAGAAATGCCTTTTAGGATCAGAATTTATGTTCTAGAGGAAAAAGAATAACAACCCTGACACATAAACTTTCTGTGGATGGAATAAAGCCTTTAAAAAGTAATCTCAAGGTCCTGGCTGCCTTCCCATCAGCATGGTGAAAATTCTGCCTTCCGAAAGCTTCCAGCTAATTTGCTCAAGCCAAAATGCTTCTTAATGGGAGACATGAGATATATGAAGACTCTGAAGCTCTGTTCAGCTTCAGAGATGTTCCATTTCCACAACACCACAAGAAGAGATCTCCTGTCCACTAATGCAAGCAAGGGAAGAAAAAGGGAAAGCAAAATAGAAGGGGAAATTGAACAGATTGGCTGCAGCACAAACAGCTGTTGTACATTTGAAGCAACAGTAAGGTGTTGCTTTTCTTTTCAGATACTTTAGTGTATACCCAGGGCGAGAAACCCTACCTGATGTGGACCATGTGGACCTGATGTGTCCTTCATGTCCATGTTTGGTCCCACAAGCTGACCAGGGTTCCTGTGCATGCACAGCTCTGAAGCTGTATAATTATCAGTTATTACAAGGTTTTTCTCACGAGTTCTGCAGCACGCACAATTGCAGTGAGAAGAGATCTCAAGCACTTAATTATAAGAGAGAGGTTTTCCCCACTGCACTTTTCCGCTGTAAGCCAGGATATCTGGAGAAGCAGACCTTTGGTNTTTCCCTTCTCTTCCCTTCTTTCCTGAATGCCCCTGTAACTTGAATCTCATCTCTTTTTCTCTTGCAGAGGTGCACAGGGTGAGCATGTCCTGGCTGATTAGAAATCACAGCTTTTCACTGTAAGCCAGGATATCTGGAGAAGCAGACCTTTGGTGATGGAGATTACTTAGACTCTCTAAGGCTATCAGATGGCTTTTCGTTGTACCCATCTACAAAAGTCCCTCAAGGACTACACAGGCTTTACTCTTGGTTTTATCTGAAACATCAGAAGCCATAAAGTAGGCTTTAAAGTAATGTATAAAGTCCTTGTAATGGACAAGGATGACACGACCTGCCTTCAGGAGAAATCCTTGCCTTGCCCTCAATGGAGAAGCAAACAAAGCCCTGGAGCACCTTGTGCAGAGGGGTCTTTGTGTGCCTGGTGAGTCAGGAGGGGCTGGGGAGCAGGGACACTCTTTGGGACATCACCTCATCTCTGCTTACCCATTCCTGATGGTCCAGGGGGGCCTGGCTGGCCAACAGGACCAGGCCTACCAGGCGGGCCCATGACACCTGCCGGTCCAATGTCTCCCTTGAGTCCCTAGAAGAGAAGTGACATCCATTCATTGGCTAAACTGTTCGCAACAAACAACCTCTTCCAGCCAGCTCTGGCTTCCCATTTAGGAAAGCTACGACATTTGCCGGAAGATGCTTGCAGCATGAGCCTCATGGACACCACCCCAGGGAACAGGTGCTCTCCTCTCCTACGTGGAGACAGAAAGGCATGCCCAGGCAGGACTTCTGATCCCAGGTGGGATGTGTGAGGAGCCAGGAATCACCCTTCTCTGACTTCAGTCATTGACAGCCTTTCTTTGAGGATGCCTTTTTATCCCTCGCAGCTCTCTAGGAGTGAGTGCAGCTCAGAAAAAAAAAGGGGAAATCACTGAGGAGTTGTCAAGAGCTTCCACAGCGACATTTCCCAGTCTTAGGGTGCAGCCTTTCAGAAACACACTAATGACTTCGAAGCTCACACTATTTTCAGATATGCTGGAGGTGCCTGGATTGCTGTACCTCCTTGACTTTTACCATGGGATAACAAATCATCAGGAAGTGCAAATTAGTGTTTAGCAACACCATGCTGAGAAATGGTGTCCCTCTGGCAGCCAAACAAGCAGTCAGTGCTGCAAAATTACCTGTGGGAGAGGGGCTTACACACAGTTACCATACAATAGCGAATATTCTGTAAAATCAGCCCTAATTTGCCTCATGGGAGCTTGTTTGTGCAACCATACCCTTAGCCACTTGGAAGTTTCAACCTAGAACTGTTTGGCACCTTCTCATTTTTTGCTCCTGAATTTAATACGGTGACACTTATTAAAAATAACTATATTTACCTTCCTGTTCATATACTCTCCAAGGCTTGGATTTCTCAGCTTTATATTTCAGAAGTGTATTACATAGCTTAAAGTTTAAATATCTGACTTGATTTTTATGTAACAGCAAATGTTATTTAGCATAATAAAAATGATGTGTACTACGTAAGCTTTCTTTTAATCACAAAGGAGATTATTTCCTTGAAGATGGTGTAATTCCAGGTTAATGTGTATTCAAAAGCATATGATGAATGGTAGCATGCCTAATTTAAGAGTAGCAAAGCGTATATAGTAATATATGCTGAAATAATTTGTTATTATATAATATGCTACATCACATGGATACGTTTGTATGTCACTTGTGCCATTTCAACAGAGGAAGGCTGATTTTGCCGTGGCCTATAAAGAATTAATTGAATATTTGCTTTGTTTAATCCTATTAGGTAAGCCCTGAGCCATAAAAAATATTTCAGGATTTATGTGAATGTCAGTGATGCTGATCTCTAATTGCTTCTTACATTACGCAATGCAGAACTAGCAGACCAGGATTTTGTAGCCCCAAAGAAGACTGTGGGAAATCTCTTTCCTCCACACAACAGCAATTTGACAGGGGCAAGCCAGTGCCAGTGGGACGTGTACTGACTGACAAGCTGTTTTCTGTGTCCCCTGCGTTGGAGGAATGATTGCTTAATGCTCTCCTGCTTAGTACTGATGGATTAAGTAATAATGGCAAGGGTTGATGTTCAATGTTTTTGCCTTGTTTATTTTTCACGTGTGCCCACGGCATTTGGAGAAGCTTTCCCCATTGATAATATTTATATTCATGTCCTTTCTTTCAAAGTAACATTATCTAAAGCCCTAAGTCATTCCTCCTTCTCAAGACTGAAACCCTAAACTGGGGTTTGCTTAGGGTCAGCTCCCAAGCTATCAGGCTTTGGGTGTTATGTCTCAGTTAGCAGCCGTGAGGCTGTGGCTTGTGACTCCCACCTCCTGGCCACCTTTCAGGAAGAGCCTACCCCAGAGGCCGGCAGAGTTGAAGGAGTCCGTGAGCTAATCAAGACGTATCTCAAAATGGAAATGGAAGTGACACCTGCTTAATTTAGCTGCTTTTATCTTGGCATGTCAGCTGGATCAAGAGACAGGAAACGGCCCCATGCTGGTGGAAAGTATCCTCTCAGCTGAACAAACAGCCAGACAACTACAGCACTTAAAGGTGGCAGCCTTAAAATGCCACTCTCCAGCTTTTTCTAAGGATTAGAAAAGAAGAAAGGAAATAGCTAGTTCACCAATTAGGGAGAGGGAAACCTCTTTTTCATGCTGAATCAATGATAAGATTGACTTCAGGGCACGAGAAAGAGGTTTGTGTACTGAGCCTTGGGACTGGAAACAACAGTCTGGGGCCAGACTATAGGTCTTTTATCCACACTGGTTGTTGCCTTAAGTGATGACATGCTTATGCCACCACTTTTTTATTAAGCCACTGTGTAAGGTGACAAAAGGTCAAAGAAGGAGTGCACAGTGTTCAAGCTGATTTGCAGGCGCTGCATCTTCTCTTGCCTTATGCTATGGAAAGATATTCTACAGCACATAGCCAGGACAGATGAACAGAGTTTACAAAAAAAAACCCACCAAAAAACCCCTCAAAAACAGCAAAAAGCACACATCAGCTTTTAAAACCTGACAAACCTAGGACAAAAAATTATTTCTTACGGGTCGTCTAGCAGACTTACATTGCATCTTCCTTACTTGGGAACCTATTATTTCCTCCCTAACACACAACTTCTTTTTTCCCCCCACACTGGCTATTTTATCACTTCAGATATTGCCTGTTCTCATCAGAGCAACAGTGAAGCAGGGATGTGCCTCTCCTTGCCATGCTGGGCATAACAAGACTGCAAATAAAATATTTTCAGCTAAGCCCATACCACTGAAATGCTGTATTGGCGAAGTCAGTATCCAATTTACACACAATTCCTAGTCTTTACAATTCATCTGAAAGTCTGAAAATATAGCTCTGCTAGCATAATTCTGAGCTGTCTAGCCATCATTTGGGGCTGGGACTGTAGCTCTGTGTTGCTTAGGATTCAAAGGAAGCCTCCAAGGTCTGCTCAAATTGTATTAAATGAGGTCATTACCAGTCCAGGATAAATACAACTTTTCCCATGCTGCACAGGCAGGGAGCTGGATGCTACAGACCAGACTCCAGCCCTAAAGATGAGGCTTTAACTCCTGTGTAGTCTGTGCCTGCCTGTGAGGTGTTCCAGGGCTTCTGTTCACTCCCTGTGTGATACAGCGCATGCTACAAGAGCTTAGGCCACACAATCACATAGATGCCACGAATCACAGGAAGTAGAAACACCATGATTCCTACTTGTTTGCCTCGTTTTCCAGGTCTTCCTATAGGTCCTCTGTGTCCTGGTACTCCAGACTGTCCCTTTGGGCCCATCTCGCCCTTGGTGGTTGCAGAGGGAAGGAAGCAGGAGGTGAATACATGGTTATACCTGCCTCACACGAGACAGCAGATGCCCACTGCTTTCACTCACATGGTTCCTCTAGATAATGCTGGCACCACTTCTTTCTTAGAAATCCAAAATTATAATAAAATATTTTAAAACAAACATAAAGCAAAAAAGAACCCCCAAAAACTTGTACAATTTACCCACATACCCCTGAAAAATCCTTTCCTAAGGAAGAGGCCAAATGAGATCAGAATCATGCTTAGAGACTTGGAGAGGTCAAGGCTGGGAAATCTCTCTGGCCCCTTGGCAATATCTTGCTCAGCTGTTAAGATGCATGTGTTATAAAAATACTCAGGGGAAGGAAGGTGAAATCACTCATCTTCTAATCTATCTAGAAGCAACTATTATTTCCTTTTCCTAATTTCAGAGATATGATTTTATTATGTCACAAAATTATCCACCCTTAGTTTTTCCATAAGCCAACACCTGAATTTTGGTTGTTTTTCAAGTACGGAATAATGATGACATAAAAACTGGTCAGGGTTATCACTGCTATTTACAGTAGTGCCATTTTGTTTCAGAATATTAAGAAGGAAATATTTATTAGCTTCAAGTGAATAAAACCCAAGCAATTAGGACAGTCATGAATCTATAAACAAGAGTTTGGATATGTTAAACAGGAGGAAGATTACGACTAAACAATCAATCTAGGGAAAAAAGAGAAACAACAGCAAAGAGCTAAATCTGAGAGTTTTCTTCTAAGCTAAAAAGTCTAAAGAATTTGATCAAGTCCAGGCAGTGCTGATCCTTGAGTCAAGCAAGACCTTCAATGTCTTACACCTTCCAGGATGCCCCTGAATCCACTCATTGACCCTGTCTCAGCATTTAACACAACTCCCCAACACATCACGCCCACTTACTTTTTGTCCCAGCATTCCAGGAAAACCTATTTCTCCCTACAAAGTCAAATGAGAAAAACAGTCAGAAAATGTGCAGTGATCTTTAACAAAGCAGCACCTTCTTTGGAAGGAAGAAAACAAGTGCCATGTGTGGGTGTCGATAAAAACCCCTGCAATGACTCAGCACTGCAGGTAATGCAGTAGGTGGAGATTTTTAAGTAGAATTTTACTATAAAGCCCCTTATATGGTACCATTACTCCTCTGTCTGATCCTCTGCTGCCAGCTTCTGTTTCTCTGGCAAAATCATCCCACTTGTGCTCTTGTCTCCAGGCAACTCTGCCACCTGGACAACTCCCAAAGCCCATCTCTGGGAATGGCACTTCTCCATTTGCATCAAGAGCAGTCTACTTTTCCTTTCTTAGTTGAAAGAACCCTCTCTTCCCCTCCCAGTATTATCATATCACCAGCTGAAAGCATTTTGGGAAGGTGCCGTGGTTCTGGACTGCACAGCCCAGGAGGGGCTGGGATGACCTCCAGGGGAATCCTCAATCCCCCTTTGCACTGGGCTGGGATCACATGGACATGGAGCTGCCCCACCACCCTCACATCAGACGGGATCACTGCTTTCCCTCACTACTCCTGCCCTCCTTGGAAGGTGCTTTCAGGCTCCTTTCCTCCACACCCCTCCTCTTTTTCCCTGTCAGAAGTACAGTGCTCCTCAGATGCACATACACAGCCATCTGGAAAAGAAAATTACCTGGTCTCCTTTGATTCCTTTGTCGCCTCTGTCACCTCTGGATCCCTGAGGAGAGATAACAGGGGAACAGTAGTCTAATTATTACCATTTCATGCAGAAGCAAAAAATATCTCTCCTACACAAGACGTTACTGAAGCCTGAAGAACACACTAATACTTTCAGAGTGAGGTATATGATTCATTATTGACATCGTAACAGAATTGATGCTAAGGACTGTAGGAAAACGGATTCATTCTCCCCAGATGGTTACTTTAAATACATGCTGTCCTGGACTTTCACATGTGAATTTTTTTTTCCCAGAGCAAACCCATCCCCAGTTCAGGTCCCACTGTAAGATCCTCCAGTACAAACCGTCTCAGTGCCAAAGCGTGTGTCACCTAACTAAACCAGACCAACAATTAAGGATTATTTTACCCACGCTGCAGATGGGGAACCTGTAGTGAGTTTCACTGTAGCAACTTGTTCATGAGGATACAGGGCGTAAAACTTACTTCTTCAGCACCCCAGCCCAAGCCACAAGACTGTGCTCCTTCTCAGTCCTTGTTTTCATTTCTCAGTGGGACCTTTAAACTTCATCAAAATTCAACCTCGTTTCTACAGCTACATGTTTTTAAACTTCTTTTAAGTGTTTCCAAATGTTAAATTATACATTATTCTATTGTCGCACTGACCTTTTCTCCTCTAGTTCCAGGAAAACCCTAAAGGGAATGATAGATATTTTAATGCTTCTCGCTTTCAAGATCACCCAAGAAGCCGGACTTTCAAACTTTGAAGTGAAGAAAAAGAACGAAGCACAAATAATTAATTGCATCAACGTGTAAATGCAAATGAATATTTACAGCTCCTAAAATTGCACTGAAACAGAACTGTGAAACATGAATTAAAGGCAAGACAACTCAGCCCAAAAGCCATTATGAAAAAGCCAGGTAAAGCCAGCAGCTTTGATAATGCTTTGAAATTGAAACATGTGAAATAAAATGTAAGTGAGAGTAAAAAAGCATTAGATGTCACAATTAATAATCTAAAATAATTTTAATAATAATCTTCTGTTTTGTTTGTTTGTTCTTTGTTTTTTTCCCCCATGGAACATACTTAAGTTATACTTAAGCAATCTAGTGTGATCATTAATATAAAACTGAGTTTCTCTTAAAGAAACATAGAATAAACAAAGGCGTACAGTTCTTCTTTCCAACCCTTTATTTGAATAAACTAATTACAAAGTTTATTTCAACTGTTGGTACATATGCCTAGTTCTACTAGGGGACCAAAATTATCTCTGCAGTCTTATGAGGTGAGTGGAAAACATTGCAGACATGATTTAATGCTGCAGATATGTTTAAGAACTCAATTTTTCTAGTGGGATACAAATATATCTGAGCCTGCTTTTAAAATAAATCACAATAATTTATACCAAAGCATTTTTATGAAAAGCCAAAAACACAGCCAAGCCCAACCAGACAACATAACCTTGCTTGATGTAGAACATATTTTTTAGCTGTATTAGAAAAGATACATCTTGATAAATGCTTTTCAGAAAATTTGTGAGGGAAGCAGCTGTCAGCAGAGCATTAGAAACCAATGTCTGAAAATGCAGTGTTTGGTTAACAAACCTTGGAGCCCATTGGTCCTCTTGTACCTGGCAATCCCATCACACCCAACTCTCCCTTTTCACCCTAAAGGGGTCAATAAAGAGAGTTATTGAATGTGGCTCTCTGACGAGGTCATATTTGAATGTCTGACAGTTCAGTGGTTCAGGTTTTATGTCAAATAGTTAAGCCTGACCTTGGTGTAGCATTGTAGACAGGGGTCTATATTGCACGTGTATTCTGCCTGAGCCCTCACATGTTACCATACTCTTCTATTTGCAATTTCTCGTGTGGGTAACTTTACTGCAGTTCTCCCAGATGTTATTAAAGGACATGCAAACAAACCACCATCAGCAGTGCATCCTTTTCTGCATGAAGGTGCATTGTCCATACCCAGCATCACCTCCACTGAGCTGCAGAAAAGAAAGGCATTTTGCTGCGTGCCTTATGGCTTGTGGAGGCACAGTGACTGCTTCTAGTGTAGCTCTGAGACATCGTGTGCTGAACAGTCATTTGGGGCCAGTAAATCATGAAAAAGCTTTACAACCACTTCTCTGGCTGCTGTCAGCTAATTATATCTAGCATGAAATACAGGGTAGACCCCCAGACATTCAGTAGTGCTACCAGCAGAATACATTTGGCTCTTACTTTCCTTTGGCTTTCACTATCCTAGGAATGGAGATTTTCCCGTTGGCTGCTGCTGCTGCCCTATCTATGGTGAAGAAGAATATTGGAAGTTGGAGAAGATCAGAGATGGGGAGAAAAGAAAGACAGACACAACCAACTGAAGTGACCACAGAGACCTTCTGCACTGTATTCACTTGGGGCCTTTGCTGACGGGCAGGAAAACAAAATTTATAAAGACTAGAAGAAATGAAACTGTGACCCTACCTAAAGAACAGAGGACACCAATATCAGAAGAGACAATAAGAGCAGAAGAATCATAATCAAACAGCAAGTAGGACTTGCAGTTAAAGTACAGGAAAAAGTATTACTATTGAATATCAGGGGTGCTTCTAGGAGTGTGATGAAAAAGCATAGTAATAGACAAAGGAAATCCTAATCAAAATTAGGAGGACTACATAAATAAAACTAATGCCTATACAAGGAAAAGACCAAGTGTATGAATTTCCCATCTGCTTTGCTCTCTTCCTTCATTAAGACTATGAAGGAAGGAGTTGATTGAACATTTCCTCTGCCCTCACTGCTCCAGCTGTGGGAAACCATAGCATACAATGTGTTTGTGGGGGGAACCATTTCCCATCTCAAAGTGAACATTGATTTCTTCTAAGTACACACTCTCTTCTTGCTTGCCTGAATTCCCACATACTATAATACAATGTTCTTCACCTAACATGGCTGGGAAGATCTTGAAAGTCTGCTTCCCAGATGTGCCTTGAATTCACAAGTCACCCAGTACTATTCTTGCAGTATCAAGAGCTACTGCATCATATCCTCTGAGGTGCGGGCATCAACCTTCATAGAGCAAATGAAGAGTCAAAGATTCACTGGAAAAAGCAGTTTCAAACTAGGCATTGTGTGCAGCCCTTTAGCCTAATGCATCCTGGATTGAGGAAATTCAAGTTATCTCAAAAGTCCCAGTAGAAGCTCCATAAACCACAGCTCCTATGAAGAGCTCTTATACCTTCTGCATAAGCCAGCACTGACTAAAGAACTGTCCTGAAGCTTTTTTAATAACAAATGCAGGTGAAGCAGCCACTCTGCAGTAGCAAAGTGTGTCCTGTCATTTCTTCTGCTCTTGGTTTATAAAAATAACAGGAATTAGTGTTTGTTTGTATGGGAATTAACTTCAAAGATGTGATCAGGCATTCTCATGGTTTGTAATCTCTTTCCCCTGGTACTTTCCCTCTGATCACATGAGCTCATGGTACATCTTCAGGCAAAGGGATCCTCATGAAGAATAGTCATGACGATGGCAATCAGTTTAGGAACAGTGATTTGTGTGATTGTGAGACACCAGTGGCTATCAGTGAGTGTTCATTGTATTAATTTTCACCTTTGACATGTTTAATCCACATCAGAAGTGCTACAGGGTGAAGGTGGAGTCACCTAACCCTAGACTGGGCAGGCCTTTGCAGAGCAGTGTAAGAAAGGGGACAAGCACAGAGCGTCTTTGCACTGCTACAGCTTCCCAGCCTCCTGCAAGTGGCGGTTCAGGGATTTCCCAAGACAAGTCTCCTGTTCAGGCTGTGTGTGGAACAGCTTGTTCCATGTGAATTTTAGTCTTACCTTCGGTCCCACAGGCCCAGGCCATCCTACCGGTCCTGGCATCCCGGGGACGCCTGGGGGACCTGGTCTACCCTTGAACAGAAAACATTGATTACAACGAGTCATGTAACACCATTCCTACACAGGTCACTACCGCACACAGGGGATAAAAAGGCCTGCATGGAATTATATCCATACAAATCCAATTTATGTTGAAAGCAGAACCAAATCTTTAACTGACTATTCCTATTACAATGGCCCTTATTCTGAACATTCCTGTATTACTAGCTATAATTGCTCTTCATTAACTACTATATGACTAGAAATAACTATGTATGTACATACAGTTATTTACCTGTTTTAATTGCTGCCTGTAAATCACTTTTTGAATATCTCCTAAAATGCTACAGATTAATGCTGTTCCACTGCATTACACTGCTGGACAATATGATCTCAGAAAAGTCATCACGACATTCAGGGCCAAGAGTGAATTCTCCCAGGCCAGACAGCTTTTAACAAGAGATACAGTTTTATTTCCAACCTGAGTGACTTCTCTTTCAGAACCTACTTGTTTTTGTCAGAAGAGTAAGTGTTGTGCTCTGTTTAAACTTTAGCATTTTCTTGTAGGTTGGTGAGTTACTCTCGCAAAGACATTGCTGTTTTGAACCCTTGAATCCATATTAATAATATTTTTGTTTACTGTAGGGCATTTGAAAATAGATTAAAGAAAATTACCTCTTCTGTTTATGTGTTTTATATTTATTTGAATTACTGATTGGTAGCTGGTGTCAAAATCCTTGGTATATTATTAGAAAGGTGTCAAAATCCTTGGTATATTATTAGAAGGGTACTTCTTTTCCTGGTTAGTGACCACCCCATGCATATCTCTGATTTCATCCTGCATTTCTGTCTTCTTTAAAGTTAATTACATTAAATGGATGTACTTAGTGACTGAGATAAGGTGTTCTGTTTCATCACATGTAGGGGTACATATTTTTAACAATATATCATGGCTCATATGTCACCAACCATAGGATTGTAGTCAGCATATTGCATTAGTGCCAGAGCCCTGGAAGGGTAATCATTAATGGTTATCCCTCCTTCAGGGGTATCCGGCTGAGCCTTGTTTAGACTTTGGAGGAGTAAAAAGCTTGATTTTGCTGAGGGGTTTTTTGGTACACCTTTTATGATAGCTCCCATTATCTGCTTCCTCTGTCCACATAGACAGTTCAAGTAATCTCCCACTCTTTGGCTTGTCTCCGTGCTTTTACTCAGGGAATTTGTCAAATTCAAGCCAGCTTGGGCAGCTCTTCAGTCCTGCACCTGGAGCTTCCTGCCATCCAGCCTGGGTACCAGTGAGAGAAGCACTAACAGGTTAAACTTCCATATTAGCCAATTTTTATTGAACTGTTGGCTGCACCCCTCTCTGGCATCTGCTATTAAATATCAGATGAATTTCTGAGACAGCATCTTTGTTCATACCTTTCTTCCAGGCCTGCCAATCTCTCCCTGTCAGAGAAAGGAATATGTCAGTCTTGTAGGCACCACATGAAGAACAGTGGCTGCATAAGTTGAAGCATCAATGAGTTTCTATTAAAAAACAAACAAACAAGCAAACCCACAACCACCTTCCCAAACAAACAAACAAAAACCCCCAGACAAAATACTCTGAATATCTTTGTGCTCAAGGCTTTGCTTACAGAGGTAAAATGAGGAGAATTACTGCATCAGAGCTCCTTGGTCTTTCCTGTGTTCTCAGCCCCAAATCTACAGTCAACACCTTGTACAACAAAGCACAAAATTACGTGCTCAGTTTCAGGTATAAGGCTCTTTAAGCATCATTATGGAGCAAATCTTTGCACATCTGAAAACTTAACATATAGGCCAGCTTTAATACCTGAGCTATTCCATACAATTCACACTGCATGGAGAGCTCTGCTCCTCGCATCCTCCCTGAGGGACAGGGTGCTCAAAGGCCTTTGGATCAATAGGACTCCTGACTTTTGCACCTGAAGTGCTCTCTCAAAGCATACCCTAAACAGAGGTCATGGCCATGAGAAGCCATAAAAAATATTTCACAACTGAAAATGAACACTGAAAGACTAAGTTTTAAATTGTAGCTTCAAACCAATTCATAGCTTTACATTCAAATTAAAGCAAAACCCTCAATTCATAAGGCTCACCATTCACTAAACAAATAAAAAAGTGAACACCCTCCCCTGCTTCTTTGCTCCTCAAAAACACATCAAACTTCATAACAACAGTCACTTACTTTCTCCCCTTTTGGTCCCATTATACCAGGAATTCCTTGTGGACCCTAGGGAGAAGAATGAACGCTGTTATTAAGCTGCAGTAGTGAGGTGCTTGTCTTCCTCAAGCCTTGACCCTGGATGTGTCTCCTGGGACCAGTGAACCCATAGGTCTGAGGTGCCAGATGTTGTGTTTGAATGTGGCCTCCAAACACCAGGTGTGCCCCTGCTGAATGGCAGGATGGAGAGCTGGACTGACATGGGAAGTGCAGGGGAATCTCAAAGATGTGGAGAACCTGCAAGAAAAACAAGCCTGGAGCAAAGGAAAGATGAGAAGTTATCAGAGCCCTGAAGAATTAGCAACCAGGATGTGGAGACACCACATCAGCCAAAGGGGTGGTATGGGAAGTAACATAAAACTTGTGGGATAGGCTCTTCAGGATGGGATGGACATGGAAGATTGCCACCACTTCTGAATTCTGAAGATATTTCTCTCTGTCAAACAAGGCTGATTCTCTTTTCAGGAGACTTCTTAATCCAGGGATACCTTGAACACCATCTCAGAAAAAAAACCCACAGGAAACAGTTTTGTTTCTAGAATGCTTTGGTTCACAGATCACCTTTTATTTTTGAATGACTAAGGGAAAAAAAATCCCATGAGTCTGCATCAGAGAAGCATTAGATTCACCATAAAAACCACTCACTCCAGGTTTGGATCCTGGCCACCTTATACAGCCTTATATGTCCAAAATGTGATCAAATTTTACATGAATAGGAGCAAAATGTACCCTCAAACACAAATTATTCCGACTATTTTAGACAGTAGAGTTATTTTAGGTTTTCGGTAGTGTAAATCAGAGTCAGAACCAAATTTTATCTTATTTATTTCATTTTACCTTAGGATACACGTGGGAGGAATTACACTCTAAGTTATACCATTACAAATCTAATTCTCCTTCTTATGAAAATTTATTAAAATTCAGTTATCAGTCAACATTACGAGCTTTTGCAACTCCTCTAAAAGCCATGCAAGATACAGAGGGAAAGAATTCAGAGCTAATTGTTAGATGTCTCTTTGTAATGGTAGTATTTCTTTGCAGGTGGCCATTGTCACAAAAGTATTTCCCAGAAGACTGCTGGTTCTAACATTGTCCCTGTACGAGTCACAGTCCTGTAATTCATAATTAAAAATTCCAAAGCCATGTTATACCCATCCTACTGTCTGCTGTTATGATGAAACCTGCCAGTCTGCTCTATTTAAAAATGTTCTTGGATCATAGGTCATTTGGTTGCAAGATTAATATTATTTATAGCAATGGACTTTGTAGAACAATAGAATTAACATTACTTTCTTGCAGTGTAAGTCAGAGAGAGTATTAAGAGGACTTTTTTTAAAGACAGTCTAGCAAAGACTGAAATAACAAGTGCTTTTTTCACATGTACAGCAACTCTGGATCATGGCCAACCACACTGCAAAGCTGCTTCATAATGAAGAGAAGAATTTTCTCAAGACAGAACTAGACAAACCCTTCCTGTCACTTCTGACCACAACTCACCACTCCCATGCTAAATGAATCTTCTTCATCCTGCATCTCAGCAAAGACAAAATGGCAGAACAATAAAGACAAAGTTCATGGGGAGTTGGAATTAGATGATCTCTAAGCTCCCTTCCAACCCAAACCACTCTATGATTCTACAGAACGAAGACTTTGTGGCTTTCACCTTGCAGCTTCTAGACTCTGCAATTACCTCCTGAATATTGACTTATAAATAATTAAAGCTAGGCTTTTTGCCACATAGCTGAGCCTTTACTTTGATGTGCTGCCCATACTTTTAAATAGTGTTTGGGTGCTTGTTATCTTCTCAGGCTACCACTGCCTCAGTCACAGCTTTGCTCAGCACAGGCCCTGTGCCATGTCTGCTGTGGGCTGTACTGCAATAAATGGGCACCCAGGGGCCCTGGGGAAGATCACTGTCCCAAAACACCAGGCACAGCACATAGATTGGGACTGCCTGTGCCCCAGGAGGAACTAGAACTACCTCTGCATGAAAACTTTCATTTTTCTTTGGAGGGAACTGGAATGAAAAGGCAAATGGATGATCTTCTCCACAATACAGAGATATTAATAAAAAATTTCCCTCTAGAGGGGGTTCATTTCCTCAGAAGAAGAAGGCCAGATTGGATGGGGTTCTGAGCAACCTGGTCTAGTTGAAGACACCTCTCTTCACTGTAGCGGGATTGTACTAGTTGACCTTTAAAGGTCCCTTCCAAATCAAACTGTTATGTGATTCTAAGATTTCTGACCTTCCTCTGAAGATTTCTGAAAGAATAAATTGTAGAAGAAAATGAGGTGTGAGGTCAAAAAGACTGATCTGAGGCTATCCAGCAAGTCAGAAGCAGAGATGTTGCAGGTAAAGCTAGGAGATCCTGCACCTCCTGAATCCCATCCCACTGCCCTGCTAAGCCCCTACTTGTCCCTGATTTTACTGTGGATGTTTGCCTTCTCAGGGATGTACTCCAATAACATTCCAGTCCATTATATCTCTTCTGCATCCACTCCACAGGCTCTTGTCCTCACAAAAGAGGAGAACAGAGTCTAAAGCAAAGAAAAACCTCACAAAGAACATTTGAAGGAAGTGATGACACCTCCGGGATTTTTGATGGATGCTACCCACTGTAAAACTCCACAAAAATGAAGGGTGAACTTGAAACAGACTGGAATGTGTAAGGCAGGGATGAGAACATAGGGTAAAAAGCCTACATGATTTATGCAAAGTCATATCAAAATGAAATTAAGCCAGAGCTTGGCATGCTTATTGAGTGGTAAAAAGCGTTTTCAGATGCTTCACAGCTTTGTAAGGACTTTGGAGTGTGTGAGAGAATGATGTGGTTTAATCACACATGCATCACTCACCTGGGGGCCAGGAGGCCCTGCAGAACAGTGAGATTCAGGCAGAGAGGAAGCCTGTATTATCTGGAGCTCATGACACAACTCTTCCATGTCCAGCTTCTATGAAACATCAAACATATGAGTGAACATGCAGCCACACGTGGCTTTTTGGAGAAGTGCATAAAAATCCAGCCATCACACACTACAGCCCCAAAAGAGTTTATCTGCTCCCTTTGGGAGAAGACTAGGGTTTGCCACAATGTTGTCTTCATGGATACTTGAACATCAGCACTTCAGCATAGCCTCCTGCCCCACGCTTCCTCCCCCTCCTCCTCCTCCTCATCTCACAGAGGCACATCACAGCCGGGCTGTCCCTCTGAGCCAGTGTGGGACCCTGGCCTATTCTTAGACCTGACCCTGCCCTCTCTGTCCCACTTTGCCAGCAGCAGCTCCTCTCCAAGAATAGCATCCTTACTCTAATAATAGAGCCTTCACTCAGGGAGGGCACAGGCAGCGTGAACTTCGCTCCAGAAGGTACTAGCCCAGAGGCATTCATTCACTGCAGATCAGAGCCAGTGCCTTAAATGATCAATCAATGTCTGATCTCTTGACTTCAAAATTAAGCTTTCATGAGTAAAATGCCTTATTTATGTCCTGTGACAAAAGTGATCTCCCCTGGAAACACAGATGAACACTGAGCCAGAAACACTGGATTAAAACAACCGATCTTCAGCTTGCAAGTGAAAGGTCATTTTCCAGTAAAGCTCTGACTACAGGCTCCAAAGAACAAACTGCTCATAGTTTAATTCATGTGGCTCCCACCCTGCTCATAACTGCTTATTTTCATACCATGTTTTAATGGGGAGATGGTGTGAAGGGTGATTTTAGGCTCAGGTTACTGTCTAAGTTGCTTGCAGGAATCTCAGGGACCCTGGTCCCAGTCTCATCCTCACTGAAGGAGCACACCGCATTCCTAAAGAGATCTTGTCTCTGGATCTCCTTTTTGTGGAAATCAAGGCACAGGCAGGGGAAGTGATGAGAAAGGCAAAGGCAAGTAAATTTTGGTCTGGAGAGAACAGCACACTGAGTTCAATCCTGATCTCTCAGAAGGCAATGGAGAACTTTACACTGTACTTTTTCTTGGGTTACTTCATGTCTGACATCTTACTAATAATTATTTTCATAACACTAGCAATAATTGCAGTGTTTGCAGATGGTAAATTAATATTAAAATTAAGAAATAGGAATTACAGAGTAGGTAGAAAAATTCTTTCTGTTGGGATGGAGAATATCCAGATAGCAGAATCTGCAGTAAGAGTAATTGGGCGAATTGCTAGATCATATTCCCATTGTATCCTGCACGTTGCAAATGTCAGCATATGCGTATGGATATATATCACACAGAGCAGGTGTGTGCATAGGTGGGTGAGTGAAAACTGCATTCCAGCATCTCAAACAGTGTTTCTGCCAAATGAAATGGTGGGAATAGATTCCACAGGAGGATTTCAGGACCTTCAGGACCTTACCTACTAGGTAAGGCAAATGTGATGCAGAACAGGACATAGACGTAATGAACACCCTGAAATCATTGTGCAGGGCGGAAAATTGCCTTTCTCTCCTTACTGGTTTACTGCATTGCCATTTCCTTTAGTTCAGGATTGCCTTACTCTAAGAAGGTTTCAAAACAGAGTAAGGAGAATATTTTAAGTTAATTGAATTAGCTGCTGGAACAAATCCAGCCTCATTTCATTCCTTGATGTATTTGATATTTACTTCAAGCCCCAGCCTGGAATGCTGAGTGATTGTCCTCACAGAGCCATGTCAGCACAGCCAGGCAGGTTTGCTGAGTGACACCACAAAGCAGTGCTTGGGAGGATGCTTCATTCTTTGCCATTAAAACTCGTGTAAAAGAAGTAAAAGCCACACTTACAGTGCTCCAGCTGTGCCTGAAGTACGGTGGTGGGAACAGGGGCGGTGGAGGCGGGCCAAGGAGGCAGCATGGTCTGCAGTTGAGCTGCTTCTTCTGTTCCAAACAAGGGAGATCTGTTCAATACAAACACTCATCTATTGTCTTGAACAGCACAAGCATTTCTTACAGAAGAGAAGTTGCCATTTCACAATATTTTCCTACATCCTATATGCATTGATTACAATGCTGTAATCCAAGTGGGGATTCAAGAAACCTGGCGGACCCTTAAGTCTCTAAGTTCCTTCTTGTGCTGAAGGCTATGTAGAGTTTTAAGCTCTTAATGTGGCTCTGACACAGGCTGGATCTGGAAAATTTCAGATAGGTGACATTAGAAAATGAATCAAACATTTATTGTTTTCTCTACCCTCTGTTCCCAAAGCGTGTTAAAAATAGCACTCCCTCGTTACAGCCCACGTGCCATCAGGAAAGCACTCAGTGCTGCTGGCCATCACCTTCCCTGTGAACTGAATCACTTTAGGCACTTCTGTGATAAGTGGGAAGTGGGAAGCTGTTCCACAACACACTTGTGTTTCCTCTGGGACTGCAACCAGGTTGCCGTATTTCTGATTTGTGCATCATCCCTAGGAATAAATACCCTGCAACCCAGACTTAGCTGAAAGCTTTGTCACCAACTGACTGGTAAGACAGGACCCCAGTTGTGTTTGGCAGTGTATCTAACATTTTCTTAGAGGTAAATTTCCATCAAGAATATAAGAAGCTGTGACCAAAGATTCACAGAGGAAGGATATTAAGATGGTGCATTTAGTCAGTGTAGTTTTTTTCCTGAATCTATTTACCCCTTGGAAAATACATCTCTAATCAGGATGAGGGCCTTCTTCAAAGGTTTTTCCAAGGATAGCAAATATTTATTTATGCCTGTTGGTTTCTTCTTCTGGCTAGTGGCAGCTGGAATGGGTGTCTGTAAACTGAAGGGTGGCAGGGAGCCAAGAAGAAAAGCCTATGGTGAAGTATCTGGTATTAATAGAAAATCTCTAAATTAAGTTTCTGGGAAGACAAACCTGATGAAATTGCTAGATTTGTGTGCAAATCAATTTCAGGCTGGATATTAGTCACATCTCAAGGTAAGGAAAGAACAGAGACACTTCTAGTTTTTCAAATGTCTCAGAAAATGTATTCTGTCAGTTCCACCATCCCGTATTAACAGGGATGGAATTTCCTCAGTCCTGATGCACAGATAAGAGCTGCCCAGAGAAGTGTGATTCAGCAGCATCCAGGGGTAGTTCATGTAATCCAGATTTTTTTTCTCTATTAAAACACTATTTGTGATGATACCTTTGAGACCTGAGTCAATTGAATTCTGGAAAGCTCCATAATGAAGACTCTTTCTCAGCTTTTCCTCACAAGTTTGAAACTCAGTCAAAAACTTCACTTTAAGAGAAAGGCAGAAGATTTATTAAAAAATGGATATTTTGTTTAATTTAAAGCTTTAAATACATACTGAAAATGTCAATGTCCTTTAAAAAGTAGCAAATGTATTGCAGTGCATGTGGCTGTGACCACCATGGCCTTGGGGGGCCAGATAACAGCAAATTCCTGGTGGTCCAACACCACAGTCTAAAGGTTCTCCCCCGGGGTTATGGTGAGAACCCAGGAGCCTTTGTTTTCATTTGCATATTTCAAGTTGATTGGTTACTGTTTTCCCCTTCCTCTTTTATGTATGAGTTTATGAATATGTATCCCCTTAGTTAAATATGTATTAAGTCTGGAAAGTTCTATGTTCTGCTACACCCCGTTGGTTATCTCCTCTTGTCCCTCCTTCAAGTGCTCCCTATTGGTTGTTTCGCCATGAAATCATCCCTTTTTTCCTTTCCCATTGGCTGTAACCCCTTTTTCCCCGCTCCCTTTCCCTGAGTATAAAACCTTTGGACCGCTCTTTGTCCCTGCTCTTCGTCTCTGGATCCTTCGCGTGGATAAATCTGTGTGGAACCCACACAAAGAGTCCCTCCCTCGATCTTTGCCTCCACGTGCGCCATGCCCCATCTGCAGCTGAGAGATTGCCCCCTTGGGTGGCGAGTGGGTCGCGTTCATTAAGGCAGAGCGCAACCCCCCGGCTCTCTTATGTGAGCGCACTGCCTTACAAAGGAATGAGTCGCCTGTCTCCAGCTCTTACAAATAATAAAATACAAAGATACGAAGAGTTAAGTTTTATATTAGCTTAACATGAATTCAGTTATCATCTTACACAGCTGTAAACAAGTTTTTCAATTTTTAACACACATACTTCTGTGGTTGTCTGAGTTTGTGTTTTGTATTTGAACATACTGCATTGGGACTAAATTGCACATTATTAAAGTAACGGACAGCTTGTAATTTCATAAGGTATAAAGTGTGATTGATACTTTATTTTAGGACACATTCCAATATAACCTTTCGTAGTATTACCTCATTCCACGGTCTAGATAAAATTTCAGTAGGATTATTATCATTCAACAAGAATAAGAACATCAAAACTTGCCTGATGTGGCTTAGTTGCTAAGAGATCACTGCCAGGCACTGCAGAAAAAGGTTTGCATCACCGTGGTTGAACTGCTACTTTAAAAAAAAGTGTTGTTCTTTAAATATTTTGCAAATATAAGATTAAATATAGATGTACGGCTATAGTTCTAATATACTTATCACATCCTCAGGAGTCAATTCCAGTCCTGGTTTATAAAAAATATGGATTCTCCTTTTTAGAAGACAAGCCTGAAAATCTGTGGAACAGCTTTATTGTAAAAAACACTGTACCTAATCAAGCTGGTAAAAAAATAGCCCCTGATTTCAGTCTTTATCATCTTATGCTACTGTAACATGAGTTAGGTTGAAGCCCACGTTAGGTTTGCTGGTATGAACAGTGATAGCATGTACTGATCTCAATGTGGAGCCAAGCAAAATCCAATTACCTGTACCAGTAATAGATACTATTGCTATAGATATTATTAGATACGATTACTAATAGATGCTGTTACTATAGATAGATACTGAATTCTAATAGAAACTATTATCATATACTAAGTAATTATATACCATTAATAGTAAAGATACTGCCATATAGGACAAGCATCAATTATGTAATGACTTGGGTAGTTAATATTTCAGGGGCTCCATCAGTAACCCTGGCTATGCTCTGGAAGGTGCATTTGTCAAGCAAATATTTCAGAAAAGACTGATTCTAGACCCAAGGATTTTCCCCACTCAGGTATGACAGGTGATATGACAGCAGAAGGAGCAAAAATAAATGAACGCTTCACAAAGGGACTGCAAGTATGACTGCTATAATCTGACCTTCCAGTAAGCACCACCTTTCATTGGTGTGCATTTTGTCAGTAACTGCGATGGGTCCGAGATGTACAACCATTACAGTATTCCCTTGATTTATATCACAAAAGGGTTACCTTGGCGGGCTTACAGGCTCTCTGCAAATGCAAGGCATATTTTTAGGCTCCAGGTTAGCTTTGTTTGCTAAACACAGCTTCAGAATACTCCAGTCCCCATCAGTGGAAAAAATCTCAGCCCAAGAATAGGACTGTCATAGTTTTCTGTGAAATATGAAGACCCTGCCTACACAGAGCATGCGTTTACATATCTCACACGAAAGCTGCTCTTTCAACAACTTCAATGCCAAAGAACACATTCAATAAGAGAAGACAAAATGAAAAAAATCCTTTTAAGACTTGTCTGAGAGTCAGCTGTTTTCAAAGAACATAAAAATTAAAATAGTCGGCTTTAAAACAGAACATATTTACATTTTCAGGTTATTTTTATGATTAAGGCTATAAGTTAATCCAGTTCAAGAAAGTGACTTTATAAATCTATGGGTATACTGCCAATGGTAGCTTCAGAAAACAACATACTTTAGATAAGGTGTGATGTTTCATTTTGTTCCTGCAGATTTCTTGTGACCGGAGCTGGAATTTGGGAACTCTTGTTCAAGATGGTACCATGCAGAGCCAGCGAGAAACCTTCATTCAGGCTGAGTCCCCTGGAGTGGGGCTCATATGAGGTCTATGAGGCCTCCTAGGGCATATCCTAGAGGAATCTTCAACCCTGTGAACCCCCACAGCTGCAATAGAGATCCCAGAGAAGTCCTGCCCTGCATTCAAGTCAGATTTACAGGATTTCATTGAAAAAAATCATAAATAAACCATGAAAGTGACTTTCATCCTAAAATCACAAAGCTGTGGGCCAAAGGCCAGGAGGAGAGGATGAGAAAGGAAAAGGATACTTAACATGTGTTTCCCTTCCTATTTATGAGCACACTGATCCAGCAAGCCCTGACGGGAAGCCGAGCTATTATCCAAAGTCTTCTCACGCTGACAGCAGGGCTGGTGGCTTGCCCGGCTTGTCACAGGCAGGGCTGTGCTGGATGGAGCGCTCTGACGGCTGCCGCCCAGCCCAGCTGCTCCTCCCGCTCGGATGGCACTCGGAACTAATAACAAACGAGCTGGGGCAGAGCAGGCAGTTAATGAATGTGGGCTTGTCCAGCTGAAACTGAGACTCCCATCTGCTTTGTTGTCATTCATTCAGGCTCCTCTCAACCTCCTTGCAAGGACAGCAGAGCGCCACAGGCTGCAGCCACCCAGCTCCATTCTGTACATCGACTGCAAGTGACCAGGGCACGTTTTCCTCTCAAGTGAGGAAAGTTTAGGAGCTTGTAAAAGGCGCCTTTTGACAGCCATCTTTTATTTACAGAGCAGATGCAGGTATTAAGCTCTCCTTCAAAATGCCAAAGAGAAGTGCCAGCATTACCAATATATGCTTCTTTAAAGTGTGTTTTATGAAACTTCGTGACCCAAAGTGTGCTTTAAGGACACATAAGCAGAGATGAGAATACAGCTTGTGTTTGGAGCTAGGTTGAACAGTCAAGTTAGCGAATTGTCTGCATCTCTCAGAACATTTTTGAACTTGGACCTTAGAGTTGATGGCCTAAATATATCCTTTCCTATGAACCAGATTAAATATGCCAAAGAAATACATCAAGTTAGGTAATGGTGTCTGTGTGGAGGAGGTGGTGACCCATGAAATTCCCGTGGGAGTTACAGGATGAGACACAGAGCTGCAGCTCTCCTCTGCTACTAGTTTCCTTTTGCTTAAGATGGGGCTTCTGAGTCTTTAAGAAACAGAACAAAGCAGGTCAGAAATTATTTCAATTGATTTCAGAGAATTAAGAAATCCAGATGAAACCTTGCAAGTTTCTTTTCATAGAATCATAGAATTCTTTAGGCTGAAAAAGACCACTAAGTTCCAAAGGTTAACCTAACACAGTGAAGAAAATCCCATAAAAATTTGAAAGCGTTCAATTTTTAATCCCCAAAGTGACTACAGACTGTGGCAGCAGTAACATGTACTTTACCAGCTTATGCACACTCAGAAACTGTCATAAATAAATAAATAAATAAATAAATAAATAAATAAATAAATAAATAAATAAATGTATTTTAAAATCAGTCAGTGTTCCAGAAGCTTGACAATAGCACAATCCCTGGCACGCTGCCTGGACGGCGGGTCTGGGTACTCACCTGGCCACAGGAGCAAGGACACTCTGCCCTCCATCCCCACCTAGTATTTAGCCCACGTCCCTCAGCAGCTCTGGCAGCCTGACTGGGGAGTGGTGGGCAGCTGCATCTCTGAGGTCAGCCGTAGAAAACACTGCAGACACTGCAGGATGCAGGAAAGCAAAGGGGGCTGTGAGATTTCTCAGCAAAGGAAAAGCCTTTTACTCCCTGCATGTGAACATTTCAGACATTTTATCTGTGTGTATGTGCATGCATGAAAACACACATGCCAGAAGACTATACATTGTTCTCTCAGACTGATTGCAGAAAGGAAATTCTGAGATCACTACGAGGGAGAGAGAGAGAGAGGAGGATTTGCTTGTGTTGGCTCTGCATTGCGTCTCACAAAACAATGAAAAATCCCAGTAAAATCTGATGGGTGGAACAATTCAATGGGTTATAAAATGGGTTTATAAAATAAGCCCATGTTTTATAAATCCCAATAACCATGACAGGGCTATTCTGTGCAATTTTCCTTCTATTGCCTTTCATTTGCAGAGGTCCAGAGCTCTAGACACTGCTAAAAAATACTGACAATTCTACACACTCCCCNGATGAAACCTTGCAAGTTTCTTTTCATAGAATCATAGAATTCTTTAGGCTGAAAAAGACCACTAAGTTCCAAAGGTTAACCTAACACAGTGAAGAAAATCCCATAAAAATTTGAAAGCGTTCAATTTTTAATCCCCAAAGTGACTACAGACTGTGGCAGCAGTAACATGTACTTTACCAGCTTATGCACACTCAGAAACTGTCATAAATAAATAAATAAATAAATAAATAAATAAATAAATAAATAAATAAATGTATTTTAAAATCAGTCAGTGTTCCAGAAGCTTGACAATAGCACAATCCCTGGCACGCTGCCTGGACGGCGGGTCTGGGTACTCACCTGGCCACAGGAGCAAGGACACTCTGCCCTCCATCCCCACCTAGTATTTAGCCCACGTCCCTCAGCAGCTCTGGCAGCCTGACTGGGGAGTGGTGGGCAGCTGCATCTCTGAGGTCAGCCGTAGAAAACACTGCAGACACTGCAGGATGCAGGAAAGCAAAGGGGGCTGTGAGATTTCTCAGCAAAGGAAAAGCCTTTTACTCCCTGCATGTGAACATTTCAGACATTTTATCTGTGTGTATGTGCATGCATGAAAACACACATGCCAGAAGACTATACATTGTTCTCTCAGACTGATTGCAGAAAGGAAATTCTGAGATCACTACGAGAGAGAGAGAGAGAGAGGAGGATTTGCTTGTGTTGGCTCTGCATTGCGTCTCACAAAACAATGAAAAATCCCAGTAAAATCTGATGGGTGGAACAATTCAATGGGTTATAAAATGGGTTTATAAAATAAGCCCATGTTTTATAAATCCCAATAACCATGACAGGGCTATTCTGTGCAATTTTCCTTCTATTGCCTTTCATTTGCAGAGGTCCAGAGCTCTAGACACTGCTAAAAAATACTGACAATTCTACACACTCCCCATCACTGCATGAGAAACTGAGGCACAGGGAAGTTAAGTAAGTCCCCTAAATCCATGGATAACCCAATTACAGTACCAGAAACAGACTACCAATCTGGTGAATCACAATATCTCGTCTCAATCATTTTATGAACTAGATCATAAAACTCAACTGCTCATGACACCAGAGCAATAGCATAAATACTCCGAGTATTAAAGCCTAAGAATTTACTATAATCTGTAGAAGAGCCTGAAGCCCTAAAGATTAAAGCAGGATGGCTGCTGTGTCGGCCCTGAAAGACTTCTACATGTCATTCACTGCCACACAGTCCTCTCCCACTTTGTGTGAGATCAGTAGCAACAAAGCTGAGAGACACCAGTCCCACCCTTCTGCAACTGCAAGATCATAATCTGTCAGTGCTGGCATAGATCAAACATGTACTTGACTTTGATGTTGCTCCACCATATGCTCAGACAGTCCCAGACAATCCCTGTGAGGCTGTGGGTATTGCTGTGTGCTCAAAAAGACTTCAGAAAAAAGCCTCTCAATTCTTCTTTGAAAGTTTGTTGCCATGAACTAGATTAATTCCTCATGATTCCCTTGCAGCACTAGATTCCCAGCCCAGCTGACTTTATTCCCCTGCCTTTGACCAAAAACCTTAACTATATATTGATTTTGTACTGTAAAAAATTGTTAACTTTGTAGCTTCAAGAAGCTAATAAAAATACGCCATAATCACCTCCCCGGGTAGAAGAAAACTGAAATTATTGCACTGCCTTTGCTTGAGTACGTTCCCCAGAAGGCAACATTTATCCATGCCCTCTTGCTAGTTCCTGAGGAAAATGGTTAAACTTTTTCCCCTCAATGTCTCAGTTCTCCTATGCAGTTTTCATGTACGCATCTTGTCTTCCCAAATGCCCTTTTACCATCACAACTGTGTGACTACAGAAAGCACCCCCACAATTTCCTTTCCATTAAAGGGGTGATTCCTTGGAGAGGAGAAGGGAAGAAATAGAACACCTAGCTTGGGGTCTGTTAATTCCTGTAGAGTTCTTCCTCTCTTGCGTATTTCTGATCTTCCTCAGACAATTCCCCCTAGATTTGAAGGGCTTTCCCTGTTCTCTTCTACCTACTAAGCTGCAGCACGATTCAGATCTCCCAGCTGTGTCCTGGCTGAGTCCTGTGCTGCACCACAGCTGATTCTGCAGCCACACACCATCCTAGCAGGAGTTAAAGACTGCAGGGATACAGGGTCTATTGTGACAACAAACATCCTCCTGTCTAAACACAACTGATACTTTTCTATAGTCTTAACTAAGATTTGCAGTTTCTTTTGCTGCAATCGTGCTGCTGGTGCTCCTGTGCCAACAGCCCACCCATGGGAAGCCTCAGTATCTGATAGGAAAGAGACTCAAACCCAAGGAGGCTAAAATGTGAAGTCACAGACTGTTCCTTTCCTGTGCAGGGGTTTAGTATATTGACATGCCACAAACGAACTGTCTGTACTAAAGGCAGAGGCCTATGAGCACCATCTGTCTACAGCTACGTAGGGACTAAGCTGATACTGCAGCAGTTTGGATTGCTTGTTGGTGGAGCTTCTATCCTTTCAGTGGAAACACCTGATTTTGAAACAGCTTGCTTTGCTGTGCTGGAATTTAAGCCTCCGCCTTTCAGTCTGGTATTCAGCAGCATGTCCAATACCTATTGACTACAGACAGAACTATGCTCATGCAGGGCAATGGTACAGTATGGACAAGCTTGGACCAGTTGGATCTCCATGTCAGCTGCAGATCACTTTCAGCTGAGGTTCCCTTTTGGACTGGTTGCTGCCTGCTGGAAGCATTCATAGGTTATAGAAAAATCTTCAGATCAGTTACTGCTTCCTTTGCTGGAAAGCCAAGCAAGCACTGCCTCATTTCCTGTACTGACCTCTGTCCCTGGCAGCTGGAGAACTTACTTCTTCACAACCCAACAAGGGAATGTCATGATATTCAGCTTAAAAAGTATTTCACTGAGCCTTTTCCCTTCATTTGCTTTATCATTGGACCTTTTTTGACAAGACAAGCACCTTGTCAACCAGTAATGCCATAAACACATCAGAAGCCTCTTCCTTCTGCATGCAAGACCAGGGCTGTACTTAAGGAGCCTTGTTGCAAACAGGTTCCAGCTTTCTCACTAGAGGTGATGTCCTCTTCTGATTTTTATTTACTGCTGCAAGGCAAATGCCACAACCCCCTGAACTGCCTCTGATGTCCTTTCCTTGTCCCTTACCCACAGGATCAAGGGGGCTCCCGGTCACTGGTTTACTGCGGATTTCAGAGCATCTCCTGGGGGGCCTTGGCTATTGTGGATAACATCAGTGTTCCCTTTGCCCTTCCTGACAACGAGGTGGATGCAGGCACAGAGTCATGGACAGGCTGTGCACCACTGTGGCTGCTCTGCTCTCACCTGACTCAGCACAGGTGTGGCAGCGTACACCACCAGAGAAGGTCTATGGGTCCTAAGGATTTCTTTCCTGAGTATCGTCTGAGCCCGACACCCAGTTTGGGATTGTCACAGGTCCTATCTACCAGGGGAGAATATACAGATAAAGTCAAATCAGGTGTTTTTTTAAACTGTGCTCATTTTAGAAACCGATTTACTTGAAGCAACAGTAACCACACCATACTGGGCTGTTCATTTGCTACCAGTCCAAGCCTTTCCCCAGAGGCTGCTCAGGAACTGCCTTCTTTATCAGCTTAGAAGGGCAGCCACTACACCATCCTTCTTTTGGTTTATCCTTCCAGCTACCCATTTGGGCTATCAAGTTAAAACAGCCAATCCCAAGGTTATTTTTTCCCTGCAGCTGAACAGAGATTCTACTGAAAGCGTATTTTGCCTCCCTTTCAGGCTCTTATGAATCACAAACAAGACAGAAATCTCTCAAACGCCCTGCCCCAAGACCTTTGGCTACTCAGATCCACAGCTAGGTGACTGCCCTCTCATGGCCCCTGATACTTTGCTTTCATTCTCCTAATGAAGCTGTAGCCTTTGCCAGTGGCTTGTTTCCATCAGGAATTTAAATCTAACTACAGCTTTCCTGCTTATGCATGTTCCATGAGAAGCCCCCTGACCAATGGTACCAGGATGCTCGGCACCTCCTGTGCCCATGCTGACTATACAGAGCAGAGCCAGGCTTCCTTCCCTGGTCTGATATTTTTGCTTGCTTGTCACTCTTTTGGGTATTTTCCCAGCGGGCTCTGGCTGCTGCCTTTTGAGAGTCTTTAAGCTTTTACTTTTTGTCTTGTTTTAAATTCCTTCTGCAACTTTCTTTCTCCTGCAAACGCTCTGATAATGCATTCTGTTGTGATTTTACATAAATAAATATTTACAATTACTCTCTTTAGAAACAAAATACATCCACCTGACATCTTCGCTGTCCATTTTGACAATATTTAGGGTTCCTGCAGGGAAAAGAAAAGGAGGGGGTCAACGGGGTCAGATACTCCTTTTATAGAAAGACAGCCGTGATCCCAACTCCCTCAATGTCGGGGATCATCACTTGTTTCTGTGTCCTTTCTCTCCTGCTGTTTCTCTCACAAATGCACAATCTGCCCTCTCCCCACAGCACAGCACCACAGTGGCTCCCAAGGACCCTTCTCTGTGCTGCCCAGCCAAGGCTGTCACCCCACAGAGCTCCGCTTCCAGCCCACCTTGCCCATCACCACAGCTCCAACAGTCCTTCCACAAGAAAATGGAATTGTTTTCTGCAGCTCTGCCACATGAGGTCTCGTTGCAAATATTACACCTTCCTGACTCAAAGAGGCTGAACCTAATGCCCAGTGAAACATGATGTTCCTTTCCTTCAGGAAAGTAATCGGACAAAGGCAAGGAAAGTGTGAGGAATTGTCGATGTCCCACTGGATGGACACAAACACATGTAGCCAACTAGGCCGAGGAGATAAAAAGGAGAGTTAAAAGAGAGAGCTAAATCAGAGAGCCAAAGGAGGGTCTAAAAAGAGCGAGCAAACGGAGAGGGCAGAACCCTCTGACCTTTATTTACATGTTCTTAGAAATCACTGTGGATTGGAGGTAGAAATTACCGCCTCTCAATCACACTGATCAAAGGACAAAGCCATCACATTTCTCCGCCTAGGAGAATGGAATGAAAACAACAAAGATAGTTAGCAAAAACATGGCCATGTTTACAACAGCATACGTGAGAAAGTATTACAGCAAAGAAAAACATTGAAAAACTACAAAACTCAAAACAACAAGGAATACTTCCAGTAATGCTCTGATATCCTGTTGAGTTCTTTTAAACGATCCACCTTAATCTTTCCAAAGGACTATGAATCAATATTGATTGTAGGAGACAATTGAATTGAGGGATGCATTTGTGGCATGCATGAAAGGCCAGAAGAAGCACTGAGATGCAGTTCTTTTTTCTTTGGGTGCTTCTGGTAGTTTAAATACTGTCCCAGAAATATTGGGCCTGGATGAGCAGGATAGGGGAGGAAAAGGAATGAGGAGGAGAGGAAGTGAGTCCTTCTACTACCTGAATCTGGAAGGTGAATTCCTTCAGGCACCTTCAGGCAGGTGCAGACTGGCTCATGTAGCCCTACTAGAAATGACTACAGAACTCATGCCTTCATCATGTGAGTGCAGCAGCTCAGGAACCCCAGTAGGGCAGACCTCTGAAAAATGGATGTACATGACACTACAAACAGTAGTGGTGTAAGGCTGGGATATGACAGGTTACCCTGAAAACAACCTGCTGTCTCCAGGGGCTCAGCTACCCATCCCTGGGGGTCTTCACTGCCGTGTGGAACCACAGCCACATACTTAAGCATGTTATAACATTACGCCCTGAAACATTTTCTCCAGAAATGTTGCTTCAGCACCTTGAGACTCAACTCTTTGGAGCTGACATGACACTCAAAATACATCTAGAAACAAGGATGTACTGTTGCTTGAGGGTGATGGGACTCTAAGGTTGAGTTGGCAGAAAACCAAGATCCAGATTATTCTTCTTTCCCCAGTTTTTCTACCAACATTTTTCCACCCTACAGGCTGTTTCCCTTCTGCTTTCTAGATACTGCTTTGTGACCTGTAAACTTTTTCATTTGTGACCTGTTGCTATGCAAATATGTGTGAGGACAGAGATAAAAGTTCTTTTAGGCCAGAAGTTTTCAGACACACCTGGAAGATACCCAAATGTTTTTTCCCAACTATAGGAAAGACAAGCTATCACTTAAGAACATCCTCTCTGCTAAATGGGATTAGTTTCAGAATTTGAAAGTACACTGCTGAAATTCATTCTTTAAATGTGAAATTGCATCCTGGTGCCAGATACAAATAATTGACTCAGCTGACAGCCAGAGAACATTTGAGAAATCACTAAAATAACTGAGAATGTAAGTGGAATTAATTCACCTTCAGTGTAAATGGAATTAATTCACCTTCTGTGCCCACTGTCAGATTTCTACCAGAAAAATCAGAACTTACTGCTTTTTTCTTAGAAGTTTCTTAAAATGCAACCAAAGCACTAAAGGAATCCCTTATTATATAATTTTTAATACCAAATAGCCCTGATTAGCAAGTAATAATGGCACACAGGTATGTCTCTTAATCCAGCCCTGTGGCTGTGGGATTACGACAGAATCTTTGGCCAACTGCTATTTTTTCCACATATTATCAAGCAAACATTAACAATAATTCATGGCAGAAGCCTCACTAAGAGCTTGCTGGGTACAAAGATGATTTTCAGTGTCTTGGCCAGAAAAGCAGAGTGTGGGGCTCTGCCATGGAGCAGAGAGTGGGGTGGGGATCTGCCTGATGGGGTCTCTGGCAGACAAGCCCCCAGGACTGCACTGTGGAAAATGCTCCACCACAAAGAGCAGACCCTGGCATTTTCCTTCATGTTTGCCTCTTTCACTATGGATTCAGCAGAGATGACAAGTCTTCCCTCTTCCTAGGGGCAGGTTATTTGTTGAACTGTTCTTTCTCAGCTTCAAATGTCTTCTGTAGACACACAAGTGTGTGCTGCAGGAGAAGGCAATGGCAACGTCACATTCTCATTTGCCTGCATGGCATTTACAAGTGTCAAATAAACGTAAAGTTCTTCAAAACAAATTTTGAGGTCTGATGACTTATATGCTATTGCAAAGCAGTTTGGAATATATCGGAGAAAACTGGCGATCCCAGTGCCTCACCATTAACTAACTTCAACATAATGGAAAGAGCACATCCCATTGAAAAGAAATGGTAACAAGTATAAAGGCTATTTAGCATCTTAGAGAGCTTGAATGTAAACCATCTGGCTCTGTGGGTACACCAGAGGGATTGGAGAGCAGGGAAGGTCATGTGCCTTTGGGTCCATGTCTAGGCTTGATTTTATGTACAGACCTAAAATAAGCACCCCTTTGATTGCTGTGAAAGCCATAGGGAGGATCTATAGGTACAGCAGGCCCTGACCTACAAATCTCAGTTGAACCATCTCAAATCTGACACTGAAGGAACACAGGACATTGGTTAGAAGGATCTCTATTGATATGGAGTGACAGACAGAAGGTGGGAGACAGTGATTTGCCATAAATGGGTGAAAGTTCCTCAAAGAAGATGTGGGGCCAGAGCTCTCGCTGGCTTTCCCCTTCCTTCACACGGAACATGACTAAAGGAAAGTCTTGCTGCTGAAACTGTAAAATCTATTAAGAGGGATTTCCAGTGCCCTGGCTCAGCGGACAACTAATTTGTTTTGTCTTTGCCTAGCAGGGATTTTCCATGCAGTGGACTCTTGTTTGCTATGTAAGTCATCCGAGTATTTGTTAGTGTCATAGCCGGAGCCAGATGATGTTTATTCTGCTAACATCCAGTCAGACTCTGGCAGCACTCATTGAGGTCAGGGCTTTATTTATAGAAGCAGATATACATTGAGATTAATTTTCTTTCCCTTGCTGTATTCTACCTAAACTCATCCAAAATAGAAAGAAACATGCAGACATGCAAGTAATACACTAATTGGGCCAGATCCGTGAATTAGCACAGCACCACAGAGGCCAATGGAAAAAAAGCATTTTTGAGCAGCTGAGGATCTTGTCCATTATTTCTCATAGAGAAGGGAAGGGAGGGGTTTGAAACCAGAAATTATAAAGCAAAAAGCAAAACCAACCACCAACAAAATGTCCTGTGGCAGAGCAAGTCTGCAATGCAAAATCCCTCCACCGAGATCTGCAATTTGAAGTATTTTTTTTTCTCCTGTGTTCTCAATCATCGGAGAGTGCAAGAATCAGTGCAGAGAGCTCCAAGCAAGGAAAAGTAATGACTTAAAGCAATTTACCTGCTGAAATTGAGAAGACATTGTCAGCGTACGCGGTCTGAGACAAAGCAAAGCAGAAGAAAAGCAGCAGGTAAGATCCCCGGGCAAGCGGGCTGAGGACCAACATTCTGGCTCTGCCCTGGCAGATTCCAGCCCAGAGGCGCAGGGCTGCTTTGGGGCTCTCTCTCTCCCCTCTCTCCCTCTCTGCCTTGCCTGCTCTCTGCCTCTGCCCTCACTATGGGATGCGTGTGTGTGTCTGTGTGTGTACGTCTCTCTCTCTCTCCCCCCTCCCTCCCCGTGCCTTTAGGAAGAAAGAATGCCAACTATTTCCCATTAAATCTTCTCCTTACACTAGACACAGTTATATTTAACTCCTGTGCTGGATCAGTTGCCCCTATTGTGGACATTAGCTGCTAAAACTGAGGCATGGGGGATTCTGGTTTTGCTAACAGAAGCAAAAAGGCACTTTGGATAATAATAATGATGAGCAGGAATGGGAGAAATTAAGAACTGGACTATAAACAGAATCCTTCAGTACAGGCAACCAGACACTGGCATTCAGATGGATAAAATCCCTGATTGATCATCTTCTACAGTCACTAATTGCCTTAATGAGAGAGATGAGCAGTGACCTAACATCTGCTTATCCCTGGTAGCCACGAGTGTTGCATTCATGCACGGAGTGCAGCTCGGGGTGAGGGATGCCGCAAAGGCTTCACGAACCGACAAACACATTATTATTTTGGATTTAAGTGAAAATGACAGTCACTGACGGTGCCAGACATTGCAGGATTGCACGGAGTTCACTGATGGGGTGCAACAGGTGGAAGAAACAATACATGTGCCATGATGGGGTGAGTGAAACGCTATCAGCTCCGGGGGTGGTGATGGTCAACACACTACACAGCACCATGTGAAGAAAACAAACCTCCCACTCTCTGCAAAGCAGCAGATGCCCTTGGTACCTGTTCAAAAGTTTGGTGTTTCTGTGCCTTATTGCAACATGCGGGGCTTTACAGATTAATCTGTGCCCTCTGAACAAGTAGCAGAGAGATCCTGCTCCCTGCCTCGAATCTGACAGTGGTTTCCATGAAAATCAGAGGTACATCCTTTGCTATGAAAAACATCCTTACTCTCTCCCAGATGGAGACACTTTTCTTTGTCCACTGATTATTGTTTCCCCCAAGAAAAATGTGAAAATATTTTGGATTAATTACAGAATTGATTTTTTTTTTCCCATTTGAGAAGAGTTCTCATTGGCAGAAATGATGACATGTCCCCCTGGGCATTAACTTCACTGAAGAGTGAAGTGAGGTATTTACACAATTCTGGTTAAACAGTCTTGGCTGTTACTTTAAACGCGCTGCAAACATATTGGCAAAATCTTTATAATGTAATGGCTAGGTGGGAAGAATCACATCTGCCTTATATATTTTTATCCTTAAAGGACATGCTTAATATAACTATAATGCTTTCTAAAATCTCTTTCCAGTACTGCAATATTTTGGATAACAGTTTTTCTATTTTAATTTAATCTAATCCGCTTTATTCCACTGTCTGTTGCTTTTTAGTATTTGGCTCTTTTTAGTAAAGACAGTAGGTTGTTCTCTTTCTTCTTTGACCAAGATAACCATGGATTAAGTGAGTGCCATTAGTTTTCTTGGCATGCTACGCCTCAGAGGGAAAGGAATAGCTCTTGGGAAGTTTATCATGACAAGCCCTAAGCACACAAGATAAATGTCCAGGTGCCTGATTATAAAATAAAGCAGTGGGCAATCCCCATGTTAGAAGCCTGCATGGATACTGGAAAAACTGTTCAAAGTTAAAATGTCAAGATTGTATTAAAAGACTCACCTTTGAAAATATATGATCCACACAACAGTTAGTCAAAGGAACAACTGAATAATTTCAAATCCTGCTGAAATCCTCCTGCAGTCTTTTAGCAATTGAAAATTTGGTAGAAATTTCTAGTACAAAGTAAGTTCTATTTGATAAGGAAACAATGAACAGAATAATACTAGAAAGAACTAAGATTATGCAGTTGGACCCATATGTTTCCCTTCCTTCATCACCCCCTTACCAGTTTCAGTTCTTTGTTCTTTAGAACAGAAACACATGTTTGGGGGAATATACAAAAACTCCTTGCTTGAAGAATATTGCAAGGAATTCTATCATAAATCACATCCACCCTCTGATCAGCTCTAAAGAAGGTAGGAATAAGGAATGTACTTTTCCTCACAAGAGTGGGTGTTACCTGAAGGGAGTGTACAAGGAAGATGGAGAGAGACTTTTTACAAGGGCACGTAGTGATAGGAAGTGGGGAATGATTTTAAACTGTAAGAGAGTAGGTTTAGATTAGATATTAGATAGAAATTCTTCACTGTGAGGGTGGTGAGGCACTGGAACAGGTTGCCCAGAGAAGTTCTGAATGCCCCATCCCTGGAAGTGTTCAAGGCCAGGTTGGGTGGGTCTAGTGGAAAGTGTCCCTACCCATGTCACTGTGAGATGAGCTAAGGTCCATTCCAACCCAAACTGTTCTATGATTCTATATCAGAGGCAGCCAGAGGGATGCTAATGGTTTCACTGGGAGAAGAACAAAGTCCACTGGAAATAAAATGGACAATAGCTGTGGGCTTATTGACTTGCCTTGTGCAGGTGATGGCGCAGCAGACTGACATTCCCTGCTCCAGGCTGGATGCCAAGGCTGTACACCTGGTCACACAGCTTCTTGCTGACCTCCATGGCATTGTGCCTGTGACAGAGAGAATCCTGAGGAGGCGAAGTGTCACGTAGCAGGGAGAGTCTGGCATGAGAGACTTGACAAACATGTGCTTTCCAGGCCCTGAGGCCTGTGAACTTGCTCAGCCAAGCAAGGCATTTCTCCAGCTATTCCTTATTTTTTTAAGTTATGGTAGATGCCACAGTAACTAATGCCAAAATGCCAAAAGCCAACCAAATCATAATGAAAAAAATGGCCTGAACAGTTTGCCTGTTCAAGGAGCTGTTGCTTGACCTTTTCAGCCCAAACTTGAGCTCTTAGAAGTGCATGGAGGAATCTGCTGATGACGCTATCATGTAAATAGAATTTATGAGCCTTTTTCTATTTAAGAATTAATGAATACTTGTTAAAAAGAAGGCTTCTTCCCAAGCCTGTTCACTTTTGGTTAACAGGTACTGCTTCAACAAGACAAGGTAAAATGAATATAGTTAAAATAGCATCAATCTCAAATTCTTGCATGAACATTCTAGTTAGAACGACAGAGATAATCATAGAATAGTTTGGGTCAGATAAGTCATCTAGTCCAACCCCCTGCAATAAGCAGGAACATTTCCGCTAGATCAGGTTGCTCAGAGGGTCCCCCTGAACTTGACTGTTTCCAGGGAAGGGGCATCTACCATCTCTGGGGGCAAACTGTTCCACTGTCTCACCATCCCCACCACAAAAAATTTCTTCCTTTTATCTAGCCTAAATCTATCCTGTTTTAGTTTAAAACCATTCCCCCTTGTCCTGTTGAGATACTCAATATATAATTGAGACTTTCTAGTTCAAAAGTCTGAAAGCTCTTTTGCTGAGTGGAGCAAAGGTAAAACAGCAACCCCAAGTTAATGCAGTTATTCAATAACAGCTTGTGTCTGCAAAGTAGTACAGAAGAATCCTGTTCATTCAATTAGTGCAGGAGCTGGAAAAGAATCTCTATAATTACATTTTCCTTGTGAGATAGTTATTTAGCAACAATTGTTTTTCACAATAAAAGTACCTGTTCAATTCTGCATACTCGAATCAGTTATGTCTAACACTTAGATTTAGTACTGTGACAACATAGCTAATGTCACTTTGGAAGATGGTGTTACCTAAAGCACAGAGGCAGCTGCTGAAGCAAAATGATAATGAGTGCAGAAAGCCAGTGAGTGGCTTCACCATTTCCTTGCTGGTGTATTTAAATTTAATTCAGAAGCCCATATAGGAACAGACAGACTAATGATGCAGTGAAGTAAATCCAGCCACGTTCACACCTGATGAAGCTCTGGCTTACCCCACAGTTCTAGCCGTGCCAGTCACCCAGCTGGATATCAGGACACGGGGCAGGTGCTCAGCTGAAGGCAAGCCAGCACTAGTCAGTCTTCAGATTACCACCCACTGCATGAACAGGGTGGAGGAGGACATTGATGGTAGGACACTCATGCCTAGCATTCCCAAAAGGAACTCCTTTTTGCAAATTAGCCACTTAATGGATGTTGTACATTGCACAAGAAGCAGTGGCCTTCAGGCCTCCTCTTTTCTCTATACTCTATGTTCACAGAAATGCAAAACTGACTAGGGAAGCTGATTTATTTTTGCGCTCTTCAGAGCATATATATTTACAGAGAAGCTCAACTCTCATCGCATGTTTAGAAAGTTCATCTTGAAACTTTAACATTGCACTTCTAGACTTAATTCAAAGGCTCAGTCCTTCACTTGTTTTTATTTCACTTCTATGAATAATCTCTATGCATACATTACTTTTTCTACTGAAGACTATAGAACAAAAGAGTTAAGGATAATTAAAGATTATGGGACAATTAAAGATAATTAAAGATGGGACAATTCAAAGTGACTTCGATCAAAGCTACCAGAACCACCCCACTTGTTGCCTAGTAATGTTGAAGGGCACAACTAAGTAGAACAACTTTAAAACAGTAATTCAGCTGCTGACCTTCACAACAGCACTCTTCTCCTTCTTTCTCATTTCATCTGTCTTTTAGACCTCGCCTTTCAAACTGCAGAACACGCAATACTTCTTGGATGAGATGCGCTCATCATACATGCTCACACATATGCACAGAATAAAGATATTTGTCCAGGATTGCCAGGTTTTGCAAACCCAGGACAAACATGCAAAATCTCAGAATGATTCACCAAAAAACGTCCTGCAGGACAAAGAAGATGCCCATAGAAATCCCTGTGTACGACTTGACAGTCCTGGCCATCTGAGGTCTCCAGGCACCAGTATCTGAGTAGTTAAGTTGTCTTCAACATCCTCGGAGGATGAATCACAGACAAGTCACAGCTATGGCCCAGTCTGGTCTTGGTACTTGCAACTAGAGAAGGAAATAGTGTGCAGGGTAATCTTTTTCATCTTATTTTCATTTGGATTGTCTACTGCTCTTATTTACTTCTGTTAGTAAATGTCTGCAGAACTCCCTGCCCGTACCAGCATTGCTGCCGAGCTGCTGGAGGCACAGAACACAGGAATATCTGGCAGTAACTAGCTGTCACAACTCCTAATTTAAGTGATTTATCATCTAGCTTGCCAAGGAGCCCAATCAATGAAACACCACAAAGCACAATCTTTTCTTTTCTCTGTCGAGAAAATTTAATAATTTTGTGCAGAAAAAATTATTAATGTCATTATTTAATGCTCACACTAAACTCAGCACTTTTCATTCCAGAGAGCTTCAGGGATGCCTGGCAATGCTGTACACTGTTCCTGATTTTCATACTGCAGTACAGCCCATTACACCTCTGAGATGCAAACAAACAGGAATCCAAGGACCAGTGCATACATGCCTAGGAGAATGCCCCCCCCACAGGGATCCTCTAGAGAAGGCTGCAGTGCCCCTCAGATGAGTGGCCAGAGCACCACTAATTCAGGAAAATACTTCATCAGGAGCATAACCTCAGGCCTGCAAGTGAAAGCAATGAAAGCTGCTCCTGAGATGAAGCATGTGCAGAGGTGCCTTGCCAAATGAGGGCCTGAAAAACTGCAGATACCTTGTCTTTTAAATAGCATGAAGCCTCATTTTCCCATGGCTTGTTTTTCTCTCTCCTGGATACTTCTGGGCACTAAATGTTTACAGATCCTGCGACTTTACAGAATGCAAAACAATGAGCAGAGCTGCTGAACCCACCTGGGGAGCAGTAGTAGAGGACAATAGCCAAGGGTTTACCCAAAGACTTGACAGAAGAACCAGCATTATAAAGCTGGGGATAGGTAAAGAAATAGGTCCCAGTAGAACAGCAAGAAGAAATAGTGGAACATGTTTGATTTTTAGGGTTTTTTAAGCAAATGGATGGCAACAAGTGCTGACCATGACACTACAGCAAGCAGGACTCAGTGAGACTCCACTGGCACTTCAGCTGTTGGGCAAGCCATATCCATGTTGGAAAATTGTCCTGGTTTTGTAAGCTGATAATGAATTTCATGCTGGTTTTAAAAGGTGCTGGTTAAGGTTAAAAGTGGGGAGCATTTGTCTTTTTACGGTGATGCAAATTTTGAAGCCCAGCTACAGTGTTACCATGGCAGCCATAGAACATGCCTGGGCACTGCCTGTTGCCCAGTCATTCTGGGATGCCAGGGTCATCACCTTCTAAACACAAGATAACTGAACCATGCTAGACAAGTGCATTTTCCCAGCACCCTGTGCAGAACCAGGGAACTGTAATTAAGGCTGCATTAGAATTTCCATTCTAAAGTCCTACTTTTGAAGCTTCAATAATTTGTATTTAAGACATCCTTACCAAACGGCAATTTGGCACACAGAGATGAAAACTTCGAGAAAAAACAGCTTCTGCACTAAAATCATTAATAAGGTCTCACTGATTTCAACCACATAAAATGAAGCTCAGGATTAGCTTCTTAGGTGTGGTAGATGTAAATCCCGGGCAGGGCTGAAATATTAATTTTACCTAACATAATTTTTACTTATTTTCTGAGCACTTGAATGACATGCCTGTTTTTGCAGAGCAAGCAGGTGGTTGGTGGCCTGGCCAAGGAGGCTTCCATACCTCAATCCCAGCAGCCATGTCTCGTTGCTCTAAGAAGGATGCACTGGCTGGAACCTGAGGTGTGCGTGCACATCTACCAGTTCTGGTATCAGCACCTCCTAGCACCACGGCTTATAAAATGCCATACATGCACATTGTCTTAATGACAATGCCAAGGAGACAGAAGACAAATCCTTCAAACACTTAGGAAAGAGCAAATTTTTAAAGAATGTATTTTTAATGTGAAGATTTCATTAAAGAGGGACTTGCATCCAGACATTGTGGAGCTCTAGCTTGGATGACTGCCTGAGTGTGTGTCGGCACCACATCACCTGTAGAGCTGCAAGGTGATGCAGAGGTAGGCAAACCCACCTCTCTGAGAGCTGAAAGGCCTCTCTGTCCAACAGTCTGGTTCTCAGGTACGCCTGTGGGCTGTGACACGTTTCATGCTGCTACAGCTAGAGGTAGTCACTGCACAAAATTCACAACCAGGAACAGTGATTGCTTTCTGGAACCAAGAACCACAAAAACTTAGTTCACTGTGTAGGCTGGAGATGTAAAAAAGCTTACGTGAGTCTTCCACTATCTTCCTCATGTGGTAGCATTACCAGCACTAAGTACCAGAGGAACTCTCATCACTTATGTGCAAAGGTGTTCTAAGCTGCTTACATTCCTGTGACCATGGTCATTCATACAATCCTAAATAAACTGCTAAGCCATTTCTCCAACTCTCAAATACAGCAATTCATATCCTGTCTTCAAAAGCATCCCTTTTTTGCATCCAGATTAGAATTTGATCCAAGATACTACAAAAATAATTACTAGTTGGATTGCTCAAACATTCTATAGCTGACAAAAAGAAAAATAATTCCAGATTAGATTATGCAACATTTTCAGTAGCATCCTTCCTTGCCTTCTCTGTCACCTCCTTGAAAAGATTGATGAAACCCAAAATTTCTTAAGCATATTGAGTCAAGCAAGCAGACAGTCATTTTATTAACTTTTCTTACTTATTTCGGCACTATTTCAGGCATCTTAGAGATTCCTGGAAAGAACAGACACTGAAATAACTCTAATTTATATTAGTGTGTGCCATAATTAGCTGGAGGGGTCTGCTTTACTGAGGGCCTCTTTAAAGCTTGTCTATCTGGTTTCAATCACCTCATCGAAAGAAACAGCAAATACCTCCTTCAGAGTAGCTGTTTCTCACTCATTACAATATTCAGTTATAGGTAAATAAATTGAGAGAGGTCACATTGCCAGTTTGCCATACAGATGATCAGCTCTGACACATGGTCTGACCCCAGAACACTACAAAGTAGAGGAGTGCCTAGCACTCTTTTCTCTAAGCACACCCATCAAGCTCCTTGAAAAGAGCTGCAATGGGGATTTAGATCACAACACACAAAATAAGAGGTAGTCAGAGGAGAAGAGGTTTCTCAGTAAGACTCTTACCATAGTTTACAGGCAGTATGTGCTTGGTGCTTTTGGGTCCAGAGTGGCAGACCTGAACACGCATTGCTGCTTGTTTTATGTGTACCTGGGCTTTTGAAGGGGTGCTTAAAATCAAACCTGGCCAGATGAAACCTACACCTGATTCCTCATTAAATGGGTGTGTGCTATGTGGCCGTAACAGCTGCAGGCAAGCAGACAGGCCGTGCACCCAAATGCTCCCAGGGCAGAGCCTCCAGAATTCCCTGCAGACTTAAAGGCGCAACACAGTCACTAAGTTTGTAATTACTGCAAACTAAACCTGTTAGCAAGCTGAGCACACAAGGGGCTGCAGGAACATCTACTCAACACCTCTTGCTACTTTGTGAGGTGCCGAGACAGTAACAAACCTTATCTCTTACTTCAGCTGGAAGGACCATGGTGCTAATGCCAGGGTTGGGGGTTTGATGCCTGTGGGGCACCCACTTACTGAGCTGGACTCGATGATCCTGTGATTCTGTG
>VYZT01025002.1:0-15907 GCA_013400735.1 Pomatostomus ruficeps
CTACCACCTCTCTGGGCAATCTGAGGTTTCATTTACTTGCCACGCTCATTGTAAAAAATATTATTCGTTATTTATAAATATATAAATATAATAACATATAATCTTCAGAAGAGTATCGTTTATGGTTTTTGGTTTACCTACCTTGGGGTAAATTTCTGACAAAAAGTGCATTTCTAAACAAAAAAGCTACAAAGATGAATCCTTATTTGCCAGATCGGTATGATGCAGCAGCATGGTTGCAATTGTTTGCTAGTCCTTATTGACTTATCTTTCCTTTCTAAATCCCGAATCTAAAATATATGTTCTGAACTGATTTATACAGGTCTTCTACAGAAGAGATACCATACAATGTATCAATCTAAGCCAATCTATAACAAGATTCTTTTTCCTTGTCGATTTTTCTATATTAGCATAGATCATGCAGGAAAAAACCGATATAAGATTTCTTTTTCCTGACTATGATTACTAATGCCTTTAGTGTGTTCTCTGTATGCCTAGCATAATGAAGGAGTCACCCGTTAGTTCAATGCTGAAAGAATTACAACATTATTGATGTCATTTATCAACCAGAAAAAGCATATTATATCGATTAAAACAGAGTAGTTAGGTGCTTTTGTGACAGAAAGTAGAAAACCTAAGCTTGAAAGAGAAAATTATTATTCCTCAGGTTATTTCAAATGCAAAATTGACCTCAGTTCATTACGCTATATAAGGCAAAACACTCATTGCTCAAGTTTTGACCTGACCTCACTGTCAAAAATCTTGAATGAATGTTCAGAATAAAATGTGATTATGAATCAGAAGAAAAGACTGCTTGGACAGGAACTGTGCATTGTTCATCACAATTCAGTTCACACTATTGTCATAAATATAAAAAGTGCACATGTGAGAGAGGAAATAATAACAGTGGGAGAAAAAGAAATAAAAAATACACAAAAAGATATAGGCCAGACTCTCAACTGATGTAAACTGATCTCCATTTGAACAACAGAATTCAAGCAGATTTACACCACCTGAGAATCTCATTTCATTATAGGTTTGATGTCATGGCCACATAAGCTCCCACTGAACCCTCTCTGACAAAGCTGTACAGCTGGGCTATGATGGTAGATGCTGCAGTTTTTGTTGAGCGTAACCTCAAGTAAAAGAATAAAATGGTTACAATTTTCCTTATTTTAAAATGATGTGAATTTTAAAGTGATAAGAGGTAATCAGCTATATTCACTAGAATTGCCTGTCTCTGCTGCTACTGAGGAAGAATGTCATTTTACATGGGAAATTCAGACTTTTTTGAATGAACTTTTCAAAACCAGTTATTATTTAAAAATTCTAAATTATGGACCTTTTAGAAATTTTTTTGGGTATTCAATGAGCACTGTAGAACATTTTGGGATATTTTCAGTCTGGAAGGAAGGACTAAAATAGGTCCTGGAAAGCTGGCACTTCTATGATTCAGAGAGAAATGTTAAAGGGATGGATAAGAACAGTGAAATAGCAGTGATTACTGGTCAGTGTTGCAGGCTTATGGGGCTGTTATAGCTAAGATGTTTTTGCAGCCCAAGAACAAGGCATAAAAATAATTAATTTCTATTAAATTCTTCATGTAGTTAATTACTTGTCAGAAATACAAAATAAAAATCTATGCTGAAAGAGCTTCTTTTTGGAGTGTGGTAGAGACAGGGAAAATATTAGTACTTTGATGTACTAAAATGTACAATGCTACTGGGTTTTTTTGATATCTTATGAAGGAAAATAGCTGTGTTATTTCATCTAGAAAAGTGGATCACTGTGTATGCCCACTACTTTTATCCTCTGCTTCTTCTATAGGAAACTATTCTTAATGTACCATAAATAGTAACTTCATTGACATGACAGAATATTACAGCATCACAGAAGTCATTATGTTTCTTAGTGCCAATGATCTGAAAAGTCGGAAAAAAATTATTTTTTCTTCTATTGAGATAAATGCCCAACAATTCCAAGATATTTAGTGGAATGACTCCTAAGGTTTACATGTGTAACTGAGGTAAGAATAGGACTTGAAGAAGTAGATAGAAAGAAGTACAACCTAATAAGATGGACCACATAGACTTCAAATTAAAGAGCTTGTTATACCCTGAATCTAGGAACACCCCATAAGCTTCTAGTGTATATGTTGTAATGACTCCTGTATTATTCTACCTATCTAAGCAGGTAAAAAAAATAACCTGTACAGGAGTCTCAATAAAGAAACATACACATTTAAATTTCCAACAGATCTGTGACAAGCAATGTCTCTCTTGTCTGTCAGTAAGGTAGGCAGTGATTGGTTAAGATCTTTTAGTTAGAGAAAACCATAGAAATTTGTAAATCTATAGGTTGCAATACCTCCAATAGAGCCTTAAGACCTTTTTCCTGTCAAAAGACAGCATATATTTTTTTTTTCCAATTTTGAAATGCCTGGTAATAGTATCTGTAACACAGATTAATAACCTTGGAAAGCATTTATAATACTGTGCCAAAGAGCTCAATACTAAGTAGGCAAAATTTGTATAGAAATATTGTTGAAGCATAAGGTTTCTCACTAAGGCAAAGATCTACATGGAATCATGTTATTACAAATTGTTCATTTTCTCTGTTGGTGTTAAAGTAATGTTCTTTTGTTTTATTATTTATTTTGTTTAACCATAGATGTAACTATGCTAGCCTACGATCCAAAGTTCTAGTTCCTCTGATTTTACCCATATACACTTTTTGACCATATGTATAAAAACACAGACTAATATGTGAACAGTTGCCGTTAAAATAGTGTAAGCTTTTTGTCAGCCCTTGAAAATAACATGTCCTTCTACTATCACTTCCAAAATCTATATCAAATTTTCCTTCCTGACTTTTCTGATTTATGGCTCATTTTGAGTGTGACAAAATACTTAATCTGTCTCAATAGTTATGTTTCATCATAAACACACTGTCTTTATTTATTTTTTTAAGAAGGCTGTGACAGAGCAGCAGAAAGGTAGGATGCCTCATGTGACTTCTCTCTCTTTCACGTTCAAAACCTGTGCAAAGAGGAGTCCGTTCTGTCCCTGAGAGCTGCAGGTGTGTCAGACCAGACCCAAAAAGGAGCAGAGACTCAGCGAGGTGTGTAGCCTGCAGCCAGTCTGAAGGACAGGAGACCCCATCAGGGTTTTGAACTGTATAGGATACACTGACTTTGCATGATATATTGTTACATTGTCTTCTGTACCTGTTTGAGACAAATTTGGGAGGAAACTTCCCAAAAGGGTGTCTCCGCTAAAAGGTTGGCCCCAGCAGCCCCCTCCTCCACACAAGGTTCGAAAGGAATTTTCTTGGATGAAAGTGAAAAAAAACCCTGTTTATTAAACAAGCAAGATGTACACAGGCATGGAAAAGGAAAATGAATAATGTTAGATAATAAACCTTCTCTGTTCTGGAGAAAGATGGTGGATTTTTAGAGCCCCTTCTTTCTCTGGCTTAGCTTCTCCTGAAGTCCTGGCCGGGCCAGAGGTCACTCCTGCAGCTCCCTGCGAGAGATCAGCAGAATGTGTCCTCCAGAGATCGCTGATTTTAGGTCTAAAACATGAGCTGAATATCTAAAAAGAAGAAGCAAAAGCAACAGTCCCAGAGAAAAAACAACGTCTCCTTTCCTAGCTAAGCTAGTCAGGAATTTAAACGAACTCTGCGCTGCTAATACAGTACCTGGAGGAGTTTAAAAACAAACTGTGCTGGAGTTCCCTGACCGTCTCCATTCCCAGCTTAAAGTTACAGGACCCATTCCTGGGCATAAGCAGATGATAGGTAAATACATAGAATAAAATCACCCCAGGACACCTAATAATGGTTTTGGGATATGTTCCTTTGCTTAAACGTGTTCAGATTTATCACACTCAGTGTTAATATTAACAACCCATTACTACTGTGTGATATCTGCAGAGAGATAACAAGCAACACATCAGGATCAGGAGCTGAAAGACTGTATGTGCAAGCAATGCATATCTAAAACCTGAGTACCTCAGCCCTTCTTTGGCAGAGAAGAGTTTGGCAGCAGTTTGCATTCCTGCACAAGTGGCCCAAGCCTCAGATGTAACTCCCAATGCCATGGCTATAGTTCACTTCCCTGGCAGAGAGTGGATCACTCTTAAATACCTAAGACAGCGAGATTTACACAGAAATTTCAGAAACTTATACCATTTTAATCCCAAAATCTAACTCCAAGAAAAATTGACCTGTGTATCCAGTACTGAGGGAAATCCTGCAAAAAAAAAAAAGGGTTCTTGTGAACTCTGCATCCTTAATTGGTGAGTCTTATTGAGATTGTGAGAGATGCTGAGCAATCAGACAGGTAAAAAATTATTAAGATTAGCTAAAACTCTATGTGAAATTGTGAACTTTTGTCTCTAGGTTGTGCCCCAAATAACAAGTTGTAAGTCTACCCACATTTCTCATTTCTCTTTTACTATTGAAACTAAAGTACTAGGAACAAAACATATATTGTTGAAAAGAGTAAGTATACTTCCCTTGGAAAGATCAAAGCCAAACAAAGCAGAAACATCTCACCAAGCACATATTTAGGGGACCTGGGGAGCTGCAGGTCTCTTGCCATGCTGAACAGGGCCAGGCAGGCAGGTGTCAAATCTGACAAAGTAATTCTCTACAGCACACATAAAACCACACACTTTCTGAAGTCATAATAATATAATAAATAATAACAATTGATCACATATTTAATTGAGATAAAAATAATACTTGACTGTTTTTGTAAAATAAAAGGAATATTTTGAATTTCTGAGGCTGAGCAAATGTATCTTAAAAATTACTGACTTGGGCTTCATTATTCAGAGAGAAAAATAAAAGAGCAATTCAGATGCTAGTCTGTGAGTTTCTTACAGCTAATTCAGAGACATGACTCACACTTTTTGCCATGCCTTAAAACAGAATTCTGTATTGGATGCCTCCTAAGGTCATCTAACTAGGTATCCTATTTCAAACAAGGGTAAAATCGGATGCAAGCATAACAAATGGCAAACAAATATCCTCCCTGCCTTGGCTGTTTTCTGCTCCAGACTTTGTAATCAGAAATAGTATTTTCTACCCATTTACTCTTCAATCCCTGCAACTGTTAGACATCTATAATATACTTCACCCAACAGCTTTACATCTCAGCTGCTCTTTGCATGAAGAACCTACTTGTGTTTGCTTGAGCATGGTTTCTCCTGCCTTTATGTGGTGCTCTCAAGGTTTTGAACCACTGAACTCTCTCCAGTCTCACCATGCCAGATATAATCCTATGGATCATTGTCATAACTCATTTCAGATATCACTGGTCCAACATGCAGTGTCCCAGCATGATTATCCTTCACACAGAAGACACAGCATATCTTTGATCATCCTGCCTGTGTTCTGTGAAGCCTTCCAGGCCTCTATACCCCTTTAGAAACAGCACAGTATGCAATGCAACATTTCAAGATGCAAGTTAACCATGGATTTATACCCGTGACATATTAATGCTTTCTGGTCTGCTTTCTATTATTTTTTCTGGCATTCCCTTCACTTTCTGACAACACCCAAGCAGTGAACTGACATTTTCGTGGCACTTGCTATCCAATCAATCATAATCCATGCTGTTAACAGGGTTATCAGAGATAATCTCACTCCTACAAGGTGATGGTGAATGCAAGAAACCATCATTTTATGTGAAGTCAGAAACATTTTTTTCTATGTGAATTATTTTATATTTGTTTGCATTGAAATTTACCACATATTTTGTTCCAGTCTTGTGAAGTCCTGCAATTCTTTCAGCTGGGCTGCAGTCTTTGTAACTACACTTTGTGTCCTTTACCAGCTTATTTATAAATTTGTTGAACAATGAGGGTTCTCAACCAGGTCCCTTAAGAACTTTGTGATCTCTTTCCATGGCAAAAAATGCTAATTTACTCACTTTCTTGGGTTTCATTCACACATAAATTTTTATCTATATGAAGAGTTTCCCCCTTGTGCTCTTCAACCTATTTTAACTATCACATCAATTAAAACACTCAAAAACTACTAAAAAGAAAACAACTTATATATGATGACTAATACAGAGCTTTAACAAAATTTAAATCCCTATTATTAGAAGTATACTGTCGACAATCAAACTATGGAGCTTTTTCCAAAATGGAAGTGCCTCCTGACTTCATACAGCTGGAATGGATCTTAAAGATCACCCATGACCAACTTCCCTCCCATGTGTAGGGACATTCTTTATTAAGAGTTAGTGATGATGTGTTTATCTCTTCACAGGAAAACCTGAGGTGTCTATGGGAGGAAAACATGGGTTATTTATACACCCAAAAAAAACCAAACAAAGAAGACACAATTAAATGCAGAAACCTGAGTGGAGTTCTTCAAACCATTGTCCTGATTGATGTGTATTTGCAGAACTGAACTCTATGAATAGTGGTGACTGTCATTTGGATAGGAAAGAGAAAGAACTGATGGCCCTATTAAGTGTGTTTTTATACTGCCCTTTTTCTGCAATTTTGAGATGAAAATACATCTCTGTCATGGATGGCTACACCTGAAATTAAATTGTTGGCATTCTTTCATTGGGTCAATAACTTTGTAAGTAAGATCCTTAGTTGCTAACGTGTAGTCTAAACTTGTGACACAATATATCTGAACACACTTGTTTCATTTTCTTGCACTAGAATTGTCACCCAATAGCTCTAAAATATGTTTACTCTTCTTTCAGCTTCATCAATGTTTAACAGAGATGAAGTTCAGTTTTAAATAAATCCAAGCAACTTTAGTCTTGATTCTTAAAGAATCTTTAAGTTTAAATAGTTATGATGAAATAATTACTATTTCTTTAAATAGTCTTTGGAGTTTTTATTTATGAGTTCAATAGGAAAGTTGTTTAGCCTCTAACAGGTTGTTAAGTATAAACACGTTTTCATGATAAAGAAATGTAAATAGTTTTGACATTAATATGTACTGGTAACATCAAATGATTTTGATGTATTCAGCACCTCCACATTTAGATAACAAAGAAATCAGAAAATTGGTTTGCTCTTGAAATGTAGAATCAGGCAGTGAAACAGGCAATATTCACAAGTATAGCTATCACAGGAAATTTGAGGCGTTAAGCACTTAAAATATTCCCTTAAAGGAAGCCTGCTTTTTGCAACTGCAGGTGTTCAGAGGGTTACGATATGTTGTTCAACACACCCTTAGGCAAAGAGCTGCCTGTGCCATCAGAAATGACAACTTGTGGGATGGGTGGTAAGCAGGAATGTTGATGGAAATATTGAGAACTGAAGCATCTGGGATATCTGTTGTGTAGGAGTATCTGATGTTGGTGTTAACATTTTATTAATTAATCTGAATTACTTAATTGCTCAGCCCATGAAAGAGTAACACTAAGTTTAGCAATACAGCCAAGTGTCAGTCTATGTACCTAATACCTACTGATTATCACCTGGTATCAAAACCAGAGTAGGTAACTTCCTTTTGCAAAAACAGCACTCCAGATTCACATTCAATTAATGGCTCTGGTGAGTAGTAAAGATAATGTAAAACAGACATGTGTTACATCTGTGGGATGTGGATATATCATAATGAACACTCACAGGTTGCATATATTTAATAGTGTGTGGTGCAACGAGTGAATGATATTCCTTGGAGCTATCAGGTATGCAGAAGTACTTTGTTGCTTGCAAAGCTAGATAACTCTAAAAGTCGTATTCACTGAAGGCATGGTACAGCATTTTTTTCTTCCTCAGCCAGAAGAGCCCTGAGTAGTTTTTGATCTCTGACAGTCAAATGGAAATACAGCTCTTATGATCTGAGGATACAAAGGAAAACATCATGCCCTCATGTGCAAAAAGGAACAGGCCACGTTTTAACATTCCACGTATTTGGTGTCCTCATATCCATATGATCATGGTGCAGTGGGGATGCAGGGTTAGCCCAGAAACATGACATCCCTTGCACCATGGGACATGGAGAAGAAGCCTGTAGTCAATGTCCTGGGGGGAGGAGTCGCGTAGGCACTGGCTAACCTACCTAACAAATTGACACCCTGCTCCATTTGAAGCTTTCCTGATCATGGTGCCCATGAGACAAGTCCCAGCAGTTCCTCCAGACCTTTCTTCTCTGCAGAATTAACACGTTTTCCCTTGGAGTCTATTAGCATCTATACGTATATCCCGCAGCCTGGAGAGTGAGGCACAAATAATTCATGTGGTCCTGTTGAACAGAAGTAAAGGGCACTGCTGAGAAATAAAAATGTGTGCAAAATCTAATGGGCAACCATGGCATGTGGTCAAGTAAGAAGAAATAAAACAGGCAAGCTGCCCCATTATGTATTATTTGTGAGCAGAAAAGGAACAAAGTTAGATGATTTAAATTCAGTTCTTTGCTTATAATTGAGGAGACTTTCTAATAACTCAAACTATTGTGAAAACAACAATTTGGAGCTCAGCACAGATTAATTAGTACTAGTACAAGCTGTATGCTATATATCTTTCTGGTACTTGCAAGGATGACAATTTTCCAATTAGATTTTGACAGCCGGTTTTATAGGTCTTAATGCATTTAATGGACATGTTTGACACCCAAATGGATCTATCACCTATTTATATTGCTTGTGTTCTCAAAACCAATGTTATTTTCGGAACACATGGTTGCGAGGTTTAGTTTGTTTGATTTTATTCTGTAACCATTAAACATACCACAGATTACAGAAATTAAAGACAGTTAGAAGTTGCTTTTATTGTAATTTCCAGATGGGTAGGAGAGGGTTCAAAATTAATTTCTTATTTTCAAGAAAGAAGAAATAATTATTTTCAATTGTTGTCATTCTGATATAGGTTCACATAGCCAGTAATAATAAAGGCAGTCCTTAGCACTGAGGAAAAACTAATACAGAGACTCAGTAATGGGGCAGCTGGAAAAAAATACACTCAAGAGTAAAGAAAAAGACCTTAAAAGGTCCATAGACTAGGGGAAGTAAAAATACAGCAAACTTATTGGTCAGCAATGGTGAGATGTTACCAGAAAAAAAAATAAAATTCTAAAAATGCTTTGTTGATGACAAAAGCAGGGCTGTTATTCTTGAAATTAATGCTCTGGCTTAAAATAGCTCCAGAATGTTTCTGAGGCAAAATGGAGGGGCAAAGAGAAGACAAACACTGTTCCTAGTGGTATTTAGGATCTTATGAACTTTGGTGAATTGATAGGTATTCCTTCAAATAAGAGTGGACCTTTTCTGCATGGCATAAGTAAAGCAGTGTTCTTTATACCAGAGTGATTGAACATAATGTGTTCATTGATTCTCCTGATGTTTGCTTCTGATAATATATCTTATATATATATTTTTACTGAGTATTTTCTTTTATATTTGTAAGATAATTCTGAAGTTTGTAGTCTTTCTTGTACATACATACATATATATATTTATGTGTGTATATATATAACTATATCTGGAATATGAGTAGTAGAAATAAAGAGGAAAGAAACAAGTCCTTTTAAATTTTATTAAAAAGGCCTCACTTTTTTTTATTTTGTAGAATGAGCAGCAAATGAAGGCTTCCATATTTGACTATTGCTTATTAAACAGAACTATTTTAATGAAATAAATTAGCTTGGACAACAGAAGTTATTACATTTCCCTTGACAGCAAGAAAATGTCAGACATAATGTACTATGTATGCCGCAATGCCGCCGGCTGGAGCACCAGGCGTCTGCTCGTGGTTCCAGGGGCTGGCCGGCTGCTTCGGGGATGCAGAAGGGCTGGCGAAGGTCCAGCAAGGTTTCACCTAGTCCACTGATGTTCCAGGCGCAGCAAGGAATGAGAGACAAATGGAGGAGCTTTCCCAGATGTTTTACTCAGGCACCAGGATCGTGCCAGGGAAGTGCTGGCACCGTGTGTTACAGTTACATAGATACCAACACGAGGGGGCAGGGGAGGGTACAAACATCCTTTGGGGAAGGAGTGAGGGGTGTGAATTTGGCGGGCTTTGTACAGGATTGCGAAATACAGAGCCCTGCAGGGGGGGAAACCGGATACCGAGGCGGGGAGGGGGCAGACAGCAGCGCCTGGTCAAAACCTAGCCATAGCACACCGCAACATCTGTGAAATTATTTTTCTCTCTTCATGTGCCCATCTTGTGCATCGAATGAACTTAGGAGGTAGAGTAAAAGTGGGAGCTGTAAGACAAGATGTGATCAGGTAACTGAAAGCTGTTTCCTGATACCCAGAGTGACAGAATTAGGGTTTTGCAGAAAAACCTAAATACAACAGCTTTTTATTTGGTCTGCTTGGCTTAATCTAATCTTTTCCAATTTAACCTTTTAATATAGAGTTTTCAATCAGTTGAATTAAGATGTTTCATTAAGGAGAGGGGTTAAAAATAAATATGCATAATTTGGGTCTTCAACTTTGCAGACATTCAGACCTTGTCTTGGATGAGCTTGTGAACAATCTGATTTAACTTTGAATTTAGACCTGCCCTGAGCAGAGAGTTAAACCATAGGACCTTCCAGCCTCAGTTACGTTGAGTTGAGTGATAATAAACCCTGCCTTAATAACGTCAAAGAAGTGAAGATCATCCTTTTTACCTCCATTTTACAGAAATTATTATGTCAGTTATGACTCCACTTTGTTATTGGTAGAGTGTAAGGTAGAAGGAGAAGATGTGCTACTTCATTCAGCACTCAAATGAGTAATTAGGAATAATTACATTTCCCCACTTTTATTCCCCTCTTTGTATTTGGTCCCAGTACTTCCCTCCATGCCCTGTTTAAGGTTATGAATTAGAACTGAAAGGCTGATCAGAGCCTCTCAGCCATCCATGTTCCAGTCATCAATGTATTTCTAGTTCATCATGTGCCATTGTTGTTGTTGCCAGGGCATTGGCATCAGCCCAGCCCATAGATTAGGATATTCATGTTCAATTTATCTTGGTCAGTTTGCCACATCTTTCCAATGGAAACAAGGTATGAAAAGGAAATCTTGGCATTCAGATGATTATATCACACCCGCACCTGAGCTGAATGGCAGAGGAAAAGAAAAGACTCTTCTCAAACACCGGGAATTTTTCCACATCCAATTTCAGATATCGATGGCAACATTAGAAATGTCAGAACTTAAAAGATTTCTCAATAAAATTCATAACAAAACATGTCAGAGAAACTTATCAGAAAGCCACTACCAGATCACTTGATAATAAATAGGCTAAGTAGAAAAGATATTTGGAATCACTAAATAAGCCATGAGATGTCTAAATTGTGTTTGGAGTTGGACAGTCTTGGAATGTACCTATGTGCATTTACACAAACATGCATGGGCACAAACTTACATGGAAGAAAAAGATAATATTCCCTAAGCCTATGTGAATAATTATTTTTGCAAGACTACTAGATGGCTTTTTTACAAAATATGAACTGTTGGTAGAAATTAAAACAACACAAACAACAACAACAACAACACCAACACAAAAACCCCAACAACAAAAATCCAAAACCAGCAGAAGTTGAGAATGAAAATGGGAATTTACATAACAGAGAACTTTTAGACTGAAGCAAAAAAAAAGAAAAAATGATGTGATTCCCTGCAAATTCAGAAGATTGCTTAAAGTATCATTGCAAGATAAATTATCATCAGAATTCAATGATACAAAGACAGATTTTTTTTGATAACCCTGAAATGCACAATGAAAGTATAAAACCCCATCTGCTGTTCTACAGAGGCTTTCCTGAGGAATCCAGTGATCTCTTTGGATTTAAGAAAAATATAGCAGTAACTGCAATAGCCAATAATATTAAAATGAATTACCTGTATGCCTATTTATCACTACTATTAGCAAAAGTAATTCATGATAACAAATAGAAGTAAATATTATTTGTAAGGATAATTTAAAAACCTGCTACTTCCTACAGAAGCATATTTTATGACAGCCCATGATAATTAAATCCCTACCTATTTTACACAGCTGGCTGAGCTCATGAGTTGTTCGTGTATGGAAGTTTACCAAGTGATTAAATTCAGAGTTTGCTACAGAAGAATGTGCCATTGTTCTGGTTTTAAAGACAGGTATCTGTTGAGGAAGACAGAATAGCCTCTTTTGGAATAGGAAATGTAACTTCTTTTTTTTTTTTTTGAATTAGTATAATTTTGAAATTAAGGGGCTTTGATGTTGTCTTGAGTTTTGCAGTTTCTCAGTGTTTCTCTTTGCTGTGATACCTTCTCACACATTCTGCTGTAAACATGGCCATGGTTTCTTGACAACTATCTATGTTTTGTTAACTGTCCGTGTTGTTTATCATTCCATTCTCCTAAGCAGAGAAATATGACAGATAAATGCTTTGACCAATGGAATGGAGAGGTAGTAATTTCTACCTCCAATTCACGGTGATTTGTAAAAACATATAAATAAAGGTCAGAGAGTTCTGCCCTCTCTCTCTTTTTGCCCTCTCTTTTGCTCTCTCTGTCTGGGCTCTCATTTTATCTCTCCTTTTAGCTACTCAGCCTAGTCGGCCTCGTCCGTGCTACACTTTTAGGTGTATGTATGCATACAAGTAGAGTGGGAACATTAGACACCAAGATCCAGTGGTGTGCCAGTGATGGTCTTTAGCCACCACTGACAACAAAGCCCGTGCCAACTCACCTTTCTGCACTTTATTACTGAGTGACTGCTGTTTCCAGCTACCTGCATAAGAGTGACCCTTTTGTTATGTTCTCTGCTGTAGGGGTGCTGAAAGCATTTTAACGTCTGGTAACTAAGCTGTACTAACTCAGGAGACAGAGGAATTAATTTACCGATTTTTAACTTGCTCGTTTGGTTTGGTTTTCTTTTCCCCCATGACCTGTTACAGCCAGTTGTACAATCACATTTTCATTTGCAAAAGATGTTCTTTTCAAAGTCTGCTGTCGTGAAAGGCTTTTCTAACACCCCTGGTTTCCCTCCCCCAGAGTCTGAAAGGAAACTTTTTATAGCATTCTTTAAAACAGAAGGTCACAATTAGGTCAATCTGGAAGATTAAAACCAAAACCAATAAAAACCAATAAAATTATTAATTTTGCTCTTTATTTGTGGTTCTTGGCCTACTGCTGCTTTCAGAAAACACTGTTAGAAAATATCAGTAAAATGCTACTGATCTGGCATTTTTAGAGCATATGATTTTCTTGCATTCAGTAATTCATTCTTAATTGCAAAAGGGCTTTCAAATCCTCGCAATGAAAGCAATATAGAACTGCAAAACATTATAATTAATAATACATGAGAAAACTAAATGTTCTGTGAAGCACAGGTAACAATTTGTTTATATTTCTGTCTGTGCAACCCTTTTTTGCTACGTTTCTTAAGGAGATTTGCAAAAGTGAAAAGTAATTTTTATTACCAAGGTGTTTTCCTAGGCTTTTATACCCTCTTTTCAATGAACCACTTTTAGAAACTCATGTTTTTGGAAAGGTTCAGCTTCTGTCCTATAAATGGCTGTGCAATAATAACTGTGAAAAGTGCAGTTCATGAGCAATTGACTGGCTGGTGAAGAATACTTGAAGCTTATTTTCATCTCCTGATTTATCTAAGTTTTACTCTTTACTCCTTTCCAAGTCAAAATAAATACCATTTAAAAGTTATTTACTTTTACTTTTATAAAATTTATCTTTCAAAAAATACGGAATTAGCTTTCAGTTAACCAGCTAAGTAGAGGATTAAAAAATAATTCCACATTCATTATATTTCAACACCTATCTTTATTGTAAATGTCCCTATCCATGCCTCACAATCCCCATATTTTTAAATTGATAAATTCAGAAAAAAATAGTCATGATGCCATACATAACCCTACCTAAGACTGAAAATCTGGATTTCATTATGCATTTAGAATTGTCTTTTTTCTATTTAAATCATTCTCATCCTTATTTTTTCAGAAATTACCTTTTTTTATATGCATTGTCTAACATGAAACAAAATGGTCTCTTCTGTTAACAAAGTTGGATGTAGTCTTTATTTTATTTTATTGAAGACTAATTTGTTTTTAATGAGCTACTTTGAAAAACTGCATAGGAGGGAGAAAAAAACCATATCTTATTCAAGTGTTCTCTAAATAGAAAAATCCTGTATGGATATCTCAACAGTAACTAAAAGTAAGAAGTCCCAGGAGAAGTTACTTTCCTGTTTATAAAAAAAACCGCCTAAGTTAAAAAATTTGATAATTTAAAAACCATGTTATTTGAAGAAAAAATATTTTTACTATGCATTGATATGTAAGATACATCTGTTGTCATAAAAAATTTACAGTTTAGGTGTTTAGGTCTGAACTAGTCTTTTTTAGACCTGTTTTATAGTCAGAGGAGAAAAAGAGATATACTGTAGTGATGCATCTTATTGCAGAATAAAAATTAAACTAGTTTAGAATTATTCCCTCGGTAGCTCATAGAAATCAATGTCTGCTTTTTGATTTTCTTCCTTTCCTGTTAGAGGGGGGCATTTATTTTTATGACAACCCAAGACTTAGATATTTTACCGTCAGACATTTAAAGTTTCCTACCACTACTCCCACAGAATTTTATGATATATATTTCTTTACTTATTATTTAAAATCATAGAAAGGCATTGTGGTTTTGACTCTATCCCATAAGTTTAAAAATGTCTTCTTGCAGAAGTTAATATAACATTGCAGTGAAATACAGTGTGTACTGTATTTGTCATGTTATTTCACCATCATTAATGACCTAAAGAGAAAAAGAAATAACTCTTTCAATGAAAACACAGAGGCTTAGAACACGTGACCTTTTTTTTCACTAATATAGAATTGACTACTTGCCACATTAAAGTAATCACAGTTTCATCTTTAGAAAACCTTTACAACTTCTATTAAATTAGAACAAAAAATATCTGAAATAAAATGTATACAGTATGCTGCAATATGGATGTGCTATTTTGTATTCACACTGTGTTGCTGGTCAAGGTTGCAGAATTTAATACTGGAGTTATTTACAAAGTCACAGTCAGTCTGAATTTTCACAAATGCTTAAATGCAAATTTCCCAACAGATATGGCTGAAATAATATGTATAATGGGTTTTTATCAATGTCATTGGAATTATTTTAGGGAAATGTACTTCTATATTTATATTTGATTTTCTGTATTTTTGACTGTTTTAGTATATGGTATTTGTAAGAGTTAATGTGCAGTGCAAAATTCTTATATCTCATCCTGAAAATTCTTAGTATCTCTGTCTTTATGAAAAAATTGACAAATGTTTTCATCTATCAGTTTTAGATATAAAAGTTTACCATATGGAAGAGTTCCCACTTTCACTCAGGTATATGAATAATACCAAACTCATCACAGAACTCAGCTGTAGGAACCAGCATTGGGAAGAATTGTCCATGAATAATTAAGTTTCACACTCTCTCCCGCCAGAGTTCAGCAGCTCTCACAATAGGCATATTTTGGAATTATATCAACTTTTGAAAAATACCACCTGTCTCTCTGCTGGAGAAAAGGAGACAACCATCAGGCTTGATAGGTTGTGAATCCTCTAAACACAGGGAAAAGTTAAACTACAAGTTAAACTTCCCTACTTTGTTGTAATGTCCATCCCAGAATCTAATGCATAAACACACTATTCTAATGATTTCCAACAGATTCGAGTAGTGTGGATATCATCCACTGTTTTAATGGGCTTGCTGAGGTCTCCTAGTTTGGCTCCAGATTTCTTTGTAGCACCAAGTTTTCTAAATCTACTGTTGTTTTATTGTTCCTTTTTATTTCTTTAGCAAAACAAAACCATAAATTTTCCTCAAAAAAGCTGTTCAGAAGTTTTTCAGAGGTCAGAATTTCTTTTCAATCCCCAAAGGACCAAAAAAAAAAAAAAAAAAAAAAAAAAAAAAAAAAAAATAAAAAAGAAAAAG
>VYZT01025002.1:15928-25940 GCA_013400735.1 Pomatostomus ruficeps
AAATGGAAAAGAGAAAGGAGTTCTAATTCTGAACGTAAAGTAGAGATTCCTCATAGACAGGAAAGTTTCAAGTGACTTTCACCCCTTTGCCTACAGTTTATTCAACGTGACATCAACTGTGTGAGCTGAGTATTGCTGACAGAGAATTAGGATCAGCTTGAAGTATCCTGGGAACTTTGCTGAAGGCATTAGCAGAATTCCCTAGATTAGAACCGAGTTCTCTAAAAAGTCTGAAAGCTCGGCAGAGTTCAAGATCTTCCAGTCTTCTCTCTCTTAGTTTACTGAAGACCCTCACCAGCTTGCAAGCAGAGGGGAACTTCCTTGGGTGACTCCCTATAAGCAACAATCATTTCTCCCAAGCTATCAATGGCACAGGCTAGTGAGGTTCCATCATCAAACCGTGTTTTGCAAAACTGTAGACAGTCCCAGGAAAATGTTTCACATTTCTGTCTGAAAGTTCCAGTAAATAAACCCAGCTTCAGATCATTAAGAAGTTGGATGAGTTGGTTCCTATCAGTGAGGATTGCTCTCTGATGCTGTACCTCAGATCTCTTTTGCAGGCAGCGGGTCCTAAACATTCTCAATGTCTCTCCAGTGAAGCCACCAGGGAAACAGGGAACCTGTATGAACTTTTAACAGAAATTCAGGTGCTTAGAAATAAATCTTTTGCTACCAAGAAAATACAAGCAGAATTATTTATGAGAGCTCTTCTTTTATCATAAAAGGAATGATAAATAGATGTTTTGTAGACATAAAGCTGTTTCAAGCAGGGTTTTCCCAATTCACCAACAGAGGGAATAATAACTCATTTCTCCTGGGATGTTATCGTGCATTACAGTATTTTTTTTTTTCTGAGGCATAATATATTCTGTGATTGTTCCACAGGTTTTAACAGGAGAGAGAAGAACATCTTGGCTATAGCCTTTTGACATATTATAGTGGATTACAGTTGATTTTCTATGCAAGGAGCACATGAAAAATGTTTCTCCATTTTTAAATTTTTAGGGTGAAAATGCACACAGAATTAATTACCTCTGACCACAAGCTGTGCTGAAGGGGGATCTGTGAGGGATAGGAGTGATTTGGCTTCTGGAAGAACTTGCCAATATTATTGCAATATAAGCAATTAATCTTTGTCAGCCATTAGTATGACAGGCAAAATTGACTCAAATGATTGATCTACTCTCACAGTGACATAACAGCTGATGAACCTGGCCATATAGGTTATAAAGTCAAAATGAAAATGATAATGGATAGCATTATGCAAATTTACATAAAGTCAAAGAATGGGGAAAAAATCAATTTGAACACTAAATTCCCTTATTCTTAAGAATGGTTGTTTTGACAAAATGGAGTGAAAAGGGACATATTAAACACCTTGGGAAGTTAACCCCTTCCTAGTTTTATCACAGAATACTGCTTACAGGAGTTATAGGGACATGTGCATTAAAAAAAAAAAAAAAAAAAGCTGATTTTTCTCCCAGTAACACAGTATATTTGCAGCTGAAATGCAGCTGTGTGAGAACCACAGTGAGGAATAATGGTTTGGAAAGGCTGAATAAAATCTGGTAAAACTATTTTATATAAGAATTAGTTATGCATACATGACATAAAAGTTATGCTTTTGGAAGTACTAACCCATTAAGTTTAGGAGTGCCTCCACATTGCAGAACCCGGTCAGCCTCTGATTGCTCTCCAGCTTGTAGTGGGGTCAAACTGAAATATGTGTGAGCCTTTCACCCCATCACAGGAACACAGTCCAGGCTTTGAGGACTGTGATTAACCTCAGTTTCGTACATAAGGAGAATGAAGAAATAAAAATTCCAGAGACAGCACTACAAATGAACGTTAAAAGTCAAATCATTGATATGGGCCAGGATTTTGTGATCAATGCAAATACTTATATTGCACGAGGAATACTTTTTAATGTCTAGTTTATATAATTTTTTCTACTTATTTATGTGTCTAAATGGGTAACCCCCTAGAATGATTACACCCTATGCTTACCAAAAGTAACATTTGCAAGAAACACAGTACTTCTGTGAAGTTTGAATCTGCTGGGAATGCAAGGTGACACTAACATTAATGAGAAGCTTTGAACTGCTCACTGTATTCAGAAGTTTCATCACTTGCCATGGGAGAGCCACAACATTTTACTTCCTCTAATATCAGAGCAGCTAAGGCTGCAGTTATGTTGGAAGTGTCTGCTACAAGTGCTAGAGATTTTCTCAGCATTTTTACTCCACTAATAGAAAAGGAATACAGACTTTAGAAAACTTCACATAATTGACTGTGATCTTTCATTGCATTTCATTTTATGTGTAAGCCACTTTCAGTCAAAATTAAACACCTTTTTAAAGCCCAGGCCTGGCAGACTCTGGTTTGTATTCCACAATTACTATATATAAATTTATTTTGCATAGCTGTATTTTCTCAAGCAATACAAAGCACTCAAGACACAGATCACGACACTGCCATGCTCGTTGTGCGTACATTTTCCAAAATCAGAGAGCAGGCTGTCAGAGCAGTTAGCAAGTGTACTTCTTCAATTCAGCATTTCTAGAATTTTTCTCTAACTTTTATCATCTCTCAAGCATAATCAGGAAGGAAATTTCTTGTCAGAAGCATCAGAGTTAGTTTTGCTCTCTAGAAGCTTGTAAGTGTCCAGCATTTTGCTTCTCCACAATGCAAATCATGCTATTCTTGCCTTTTACTAACTCATTTTTAGCGGGATTGGAAATGAAATTCACAGTTTGAGATGCATGTATGTTAACAGCAAGTAAGTTCTGTCCCAGCTCAAAGACTTGTAACACTGGTTTTTTTCCATTGTCACTGTAATTAGTATCCTGCTTTCTTTAGTATTTTGGCCACTACTTGCAGGTAGCCAGATACTTTTCTTTGAATTCAGGGAAAAAATAAAAGCGTAGCAAACAAAGACATTAAGTGTTGTAATTTCATCTCTGTGAAAAGCAAACCCTAGAATATGCTCTAGGAGGTCTAAATTGCTCAGTAGCTGCTGTTTGTCAGAATGATTTGAATGGAAGAGAGGCCTAAAAATTACTTCTTAGGTGAGGTTACTGACCAGGACAGCTAAAATAGCCTGTCAAAAGACTCTTGGATGGGGAATCAAGAGCTAGAATGCATTCCTTTCAGCTATTAAACTGTGAATAGGCAGCAGCATAACATCGCTCTGAAAACAGGGAAGAAAAAAGATTAGGTAAAATATATTTTATTTGCTTTAAGAAACCTGACTTCCCATTGAGGAGTCAAATAAGGTAGGGTCAAGGCTGCCAAATGTGCTTCAGAAAAAAAGAAAAAAAGCATAATAGGCAGTTGTAAAACTTGAGGAACATGGACCCTCGTGTCTGCAAACAGCTGGGTTTCCCAGGTTTCCCTATGATCTCACTTCCTTAGTCTGGAACTAGGATGCTTCCATACCTTGTTTCACTTTGGTTTGGAAGGACAAAAATTATATTTCTGCTAGCTTTCTACTGGGTCTGCAAAGGCAAAGTGAAAACAAAGCAAAGGGAAAGCTTGCGTTGAGTTTATTGCGTTTTGTAGCATTCAATCCTGTATCACTTTTTCAATTCTGCCCTGAGATCTGTGCAAGCTCTTGAGCAGCTCTCCTCCCCCTGTTAACCTTAACGTAAGGGAAAATTGCAAAGGGAAGTTCCTGGCACTGGCATCCTTTGTGTGGGAAGGGGTACTGTAGACCTAGTCTGGATATGACACCTTTCTTCCGAAGTAAAAGGGTCAAAAGGTTATTGCTAAGTTAACTAGTTTATCACCTTTCTTAAAGGGAACATTTCTTTCTGTCTTCAGGCGATTCTTTTCTTTGCTGAGTTTGACCATTTTTAACATATAAGGGGCACTGACTGTATTGGTAGGTCAGCGTCCTCAAGCAGAAATGCTTTTAAAAGGCCAGCTTCTCCTGAATCAGGACAGAAATGCTCTTTGTCATGTCCTTCTCACTCACTTCAAAAACTGTCACTTTTTTCTACTGGCCTCCTGTGCACTGAATATGCTACAGCCCGGTTATTATGCTTTTAATAAGACATATAGTCATGGTTGGTTGCATCGTTATAATCTGGTCCTGAAGCTCAACAAGTCTTCTATCATAAGGGTATGACTTAAGGAATACTGTAAAAGGTGTTCTTTTAAAAACTCCTCTTTTCTTGTGCTGGAGGCTATAACAGAATCAGTAACTTCAAGACCTAAAAGGAATGAAATTTTTTTAAGTGTTAAAAGAAAAAATAATATTTGTTCTTATTTTTCTTTAGAACCTTAAGAATTCGGATGTAACCTTTTCAGTAATTTTTACATGATGAAAGCATTCTAGTCTTCTGTTTGCTTGCTAATCTTACATGAAAGCTGAATAAAATATCTGGGTTTTTTGGACAATGGCCTAAAGGGCTTGGAAAAACCTGGGTACATGCATCAGATTTTCTCTGTGACCTTAGACTTCTTAATCTTTCCATGGCCTTGGTTCTTCACTTGTAAAATCAGGATTTGATGGGTCTCTGCCTCACACAAGTAAGATCTGTGAAATGCCTCAATATTAAAATCTCCATGGCTGATAACCTAAGTAAACAGCAAACAGTCATTACTCTGGTAGAGCTGAAGCTTTAAGAAAAACACCATATGTTTTGAGACTCACAATAATACTATGAAAAGTGGCAGGATGACAGTACTGGCTGTGTTTGCACATCTTAAGGACAGGCTCCCTGGAGAAAGCCCACGCAATGTTTTAGAGTGTCCTGAAAAAAGATTCAAGAAATGAGGAACCCCCAGACATTTAAGTATAGTCGTTCATGAAGAAAAAAGAAAATTATTACTTTAGTTCAAGGCTTTTTCTGAGAAAGAATTTAATACACTGCATGAAAAAATCTGGAGCAATGGTGAATTTTTTTTAGATGTTCGTGTTGGGGCTTCCCATGAAGTGAACATTAAGACAATCATCTTGGTTTGTTTATCTATTTTTGCCCCCACGCCAGCATGCTGGGGTCCTGAAATGAGAAAGGATGAGTATTTTCCCCACATAACCAATGAGAAAGGTCCTCAGGAAGAAGTACCTTGGAAGAAAGGGTTTTGGAAACCGACATGTTTGAACCTTGTTTTTAAAGTGAGCATAGTACTGTTCTCTTTCTTTCGTTCTTTTTTCAGGGTCACAGCTTAAAATCCATCCTTTCCTCTATCTTCTGCATCTTTTCCCTGTGACCTTGTTCTCATCCCAGCAAGTGTTAAGGCTTGATGGGAACCTAGAGATTCCTATTGTAAGCCAGAATGCCTTTCTTTTTCCTCCCTGGTCAGTCGTGGCTGTGTGTACCTGCATCCTCCCTCCACTCAGATGGTCATTTCCTGCTTGCCATGCCTATTGCCCCTGAATTATCCTGTAGGCACTCCAGGAATTTTCCCTGGATGCACATGCACAGGGGAACCACAGCTGTCTTTCTCTTTTCCAGCATTTCCCTGACCTGCTGCCCTAGACATGCCAAGGCACAGGGCTATCTTGATCCCAGTGCTCACCCCATATCCTTCTTTGGTAACACAGGATAAGCTGCAAACACCTTCCCCCAGTAAATTACCCATCAGAAGAGCCAATAAAAAATGTTACGTTTTTTGCTTCCACACATCAGTCTAGCCTACTGAAGCCAAACACAAAGCCAAGAAATTGCTTAGAGGTCTCTCCCGACTTTTAATTTTTTTCATAATATTTTGCCGTGTTCCTTTGAAACCTAGTACATGCACTGTGATGTGGGGGATAACACGTATTTTTGAGGGCAAAGTCAAGAAATGTCATTCTGAACATTGGGTTGGTTTCATTTTCTTTATCTACTACTCTCCAGGTGATATTGATCATAGTGATGTGACTCTCTTAGGAGAACAGCCTTCTCTGTTCTTTCTTAAAAACTAGGTTTGTATGAGTAGGCTGCTAAGATTTTGTGGGTTTTCTTCAGCAAATCTTCAAATTCTTAATGAATAAAGATTATGCAACCCTCATTTTAAACTAAACATAGTTATTCACTTTCTAATATAGTAATTAATGAATATATCTGTCTAAACATAAATTCCATAAGGACAGAGATGATTTATACAAGTGAAGGATCTCGTTTTAGGTTCAAAAAAGATATGGCAATAGTACAGAAAGTTGGGGTCATTACACTGAGCAAGTTCTACAATAGTGATGAAATACCAGTACAAAAAATCAGGTATTACCAAAATGTTAATTGTACTTGTCATTGTAATAAGGCCAATGTTCCTTAATGAGGAACCAGCTTGCATGATTTAATTACAAAACTTTGTTAAGGATATGCTGCTGGGGATATGACTGTATGTCATCAAGACAAAGACCTGACTCCTGTACATTGAAATTTGTTTGACAATTTTTTACTCAGAATGTGTGTATTACTGCGATGCAGATGGTAAAGTCTGACTAATGTAGAACGTGATAGCACCATAGTATTAACAGTCATTCAAAAAACAAAGCACAAAAAAGCCTAACCCTGCAAACCTTCACGCAGATTTAGGAAAAAAATCAAAACTTGGGGTGTATCAACAAACTAGGAAGACTGGAAATGAAGAAAAATGACAGAGGATTAGAGAGAAGACAAGGAAATTTATTCAGTTACATTATTGGTTTGGTAACTACAAGCAAAAAAGTTTGAGTCACACCTTACTCTTCTAAGGAATGTTGGAAATAGCACAGGACAGTAAGTACTTATTGCACTGACCATGTGAAAATGAAGCCGTTTCTTCAGAACTACAGTTTCACCTTTGTCAGTTACTGGATGTATCAAGAGCCTAAATTACCCCGAGATGAACTTGCATAGATGAGGAGAAAAAACAAAACACCAGATATTTGATTTTCCCTGCAATTGGAAGGTGACTAATGACCTTGTGACTCCTATTTTAGAGCTTAAGAGATGTCACTGTAATAGCTCCATTTCTGTTCACCTTTGCCCATGGGGTTATTCATCCAAAATGGCTATCTAGGGAAAAAAGTGTGGTGAATATGGATGCTCTTTGTAGGGTTCCTGTATAAAAGAGCTCAGCTGCTGAAAAGTCCTTATATACCATTTTAGCATGAACTAGTAAAACTGTATTGAAGTCCAAGAGTCATAAGACCTGAGGCCAAAGATTTCTTAAGTGATAGCTAATATTTTTTTGGTAGAGATGGCTTGTCTCATGACTTTGACACCTGTGCATCCTTTGAAACACTGGCCTCCTTCAGGACTCTCAGTCAGTTCTTATCACAAGCTGAGACATTATAATTTCTGCACAATGTATCAGTGGGGATAGCATGGGCATGTCACCACCTTTACTGCTGGTGCCTCTATGAGGTTTTAGCCTGCTGTGAGAATCACTGCCTAAATAAGATTTGTTCAAAATCATTCCATCCTATCAAATGCTATGGGGGAAAAAATGGATGTGTATATTTTTCTGGCACATTGTCCGTAACCAGGGAAGGGCGGAGGCTTCTTACCTGCCACATAGGGTCACATCAGCTGGATTCTTTTCAAAAACAAGTTATCCCGTTCCAAAAATAACTGTTCACCTCCAATAAAGTAAAATAATCAGAGTTGATCCTATGGGAAAAAAAAAATTTAAAAAGAGAGAAGATCATCATTTTTAGGAAGGGACTTAAGGTTTGCAGATAGGACCTTGTAGATGAAAGTAAAATAACTGTTCATTGGAATCTAACTTTGAGTTACCTCATCCTGACAAGAGCTGCCACATTCAGCAATGTACCTGTTCCGTGATAGTTGAATAAAATTTGCGTATCTTCCTCTATAGAGTGTGGTAAGAGCTAATTGTTTGTTTTGACTTCCTAAGGGAAGAACCTGAAAACCTATGTCCTTTTGCAGTACTTGGTATTTGACAATAAACATGTAGCAGGGTCAGCAAACTATGCCACTTCTTGCTTCAGGCAATGTATGAAATAGCTTTCAGACAGATTAGCAGCTCACCAGCTGCAGAGCCAGGCTGGCCAGACTAAATTCATAGAGCCAGGACTTGTGTTTTTTCTGTAGGCAATGTGATCCATGCAGTGTGGCTAGAAGTAAAACTTTAACCTTGAAGGAAGCCCTAAAAGAAATGGGAACAGGAAGACCAGCCAGGCCCCATGGAAAGCAATTCTTGATCCCTCTCACATCTGGATTTATTTTGCAAATGCTTGTAGTGTCAATACACAGCTCTGAAAAAGAACAGGAGTTCAGTAAAGCAAATGGTAGCCACAGCAGACCTACTCGACAAGCCACACTAAATCTCTGATGAGGGATTTCCTTTGCCTTTGCAGAGTCACCTAGAGATAGCTCTTTTGGAAAGGATACCACAGTGCTGTGAAGGATTTGAAAAGTCTAGCTAGTACATTTCCATATTCTGCAACTCAGCCAGGAACAGGGGGCTGTTTAAGGTATGTTAATTATACAATATCTGTAATGGACCCATGTCCAGTTAGCCATTAAAACAAGCTATTTGCCATGCATTTGCTTTTGTTGACTGAAAGACAGAGGAAAGAAAGCCTTGTGGATCTTGCACAATTTTAATTCTGCAGTTACTGCATTTCATTTTTCTTACTACTTTTTGTAACACAAAGGAGTTACATAAAGTATATGACAATACCATGTAATAAAAAGGGTAGAAATAAAACTTCTTCTTAGTCATATTGAAAAGCATGATTAGTCACAAGTGATGGACGGTGTCATTTTTCATTTGTCATTGATGGTCTAGTTATCAAAGGCCAAGTGAGAAAATTTTATGGCTTGATTTCCCCTTAAGGAACTTATTTTAAGCATGAACTGTAAGAAAACAGGCTGAGGATCATGTGAAATAAAGTGTAAGTGGAGGTTTTCTGCTGCTGCATGTACAAGTAAATTTATTATGAAAATATTTGTCTGTGACCATATTCAATTGGGAAAGGAATCAGGGTTGGCTGAAGATAAAATAATTTATAGCAGGAGGTCACAGACTGCAAGGAGAGAAAATTACTTGACTATATGAGAAACATTAAGTAGCCATAGGGCACATCCTCTGAAAAAATAGAAAAACTAAACCTTGCTATAGGCTAGTTTATTGATTTTATTTTCTCCTTCAAATTTTCCTCATTACCTGAGATATTTGCAAGGAAAAGGTTTTTGTGCATTTGAAATTTGTCTGTGCCAATTCTGAATAACAAGACAGACATCTAAAATCTCCTACATTTATATTTCCAGGAAGAAATTTTTGTGAAAAAAGTACCAATTCTGTAATCATGAACATAGCTGCAGATCTTTACCACCATCAGCAGTCCTATTGAAATCTCTTCCACCAGTGTTTGGCATTGTTTGAGACAAGGTCACAGAGAATATCTTTTTTTAGATCACTCGACACTGCTAGAAAATTCTAACATGGTCTTTGATAATTTAAGACATCTTTCTAGTTTCAGAAGGAAGATCAAGTATCATAGCTGCATTACAGCTGTAACAACATTACCCCTTTAACCATATTTTGCCAAGTGACTGACAGGCTGAATCTTAATTTAAAAAATATGCCTGAAAATCTCTGTACCACCACTACAGATTTAGAACCACGAACACTTTTTTAATTTAAGCACTATTTGTTTAAGTAGCTTTGGAATTCACATCTGTGCCCTATTTCCACATTATCCCTTCATATGCAGAGCTATAAATATGCATGTATCACGTAGTGAACCTGAGTTAGTAAATAACATAGATGAAAAATAACCTTAAAGGAAAAACATCGCCTTATTTTTAAATCAGCTGTGACTCGCAGCCCAGAACATCTACCACCACAACTGAGTAGGCAGCACGACAACATGAATAAGTGGGAAGGAGCAAAGGTTAAGATTGTTTAAATTGACACTGTTATTGAATGAAAGGCTCGTGAAATTCTCCTCTGGGATCTAACTGCATTTTAGAGAAGCCCCCTCCCATCTGCTTAGCAGCATCTGCCATCATGCTTTGAAATACAAAAATAAGTCTTATCTAGATGAAAGTACAATGAAATTCTTGAT